>CAJFCP010000695.1:4608-19837 GCA_904066005.1 Synergus itoensis | reverse complement strand
GGGTCTGTCCAAAAGTGACATTCTGTTTATTAAAATTTCGCAAACTTTTTCCATTTTTTGAATCAGTTATTTTTTCCGTGTGGGTATTTTTGAGGAGTCCAAAAATAAAAGATTCTTTTGAATTTGTAAAAAGTTGCAAAAGAAAATTTTTCAGCGAAATGGTATCTCTATGGCATCAAGGGGGTAGTTCTTGGCATAAAGGGATGGAGCCAAAAAATCAGAGTGGGATGTAAAGGAGTCCAAAAATTTTTACTGGTGCCCAAAAAAGCCCAAAAATATGAGATAATTGAAATGCATAAATTCCATTGTGGAGGTGCTAGCTTAATGGATCTATGGGATCTAAGGTCAAATGAATTCCTATTAATTGAACGTTAGGGAAAATAGAACAAATAGTGAATGATCAGAGGCTGCTTCTTTATCAAGAAATACAAAAAAAAACATAAAATAATTTCTTACGTCATTCATGCTAACGAAGTCACCCATCGATATATTATTCTTATTCTTTGAAGAAATCTGTCCTTCCCAAACGCATGGGCATCATAAATCAAGAATGAAAGAGCCGAGAATTCTTTTTTCAATTTTTTTGTTGACTGAACAGAACATAGTGCGTCATTCGGCTTCATACGAATCTGTGGCGAAGGTTCGCAGACTCAAGAAAAACTTTGAATTGGAGTCCTGATTTATCACCGGGAACCTTTTGGCTTTAGCATAATGCGAAAAATGTGAGGGTGATAAGAATAATGAGAGGTCCTCAGCAGGACTCACAACGCAACGGTCAGCTCGAAAATAGATTTTGTCGAGTGTTCGCTGGTTATGGCTTAGTAGATGGCTCGAAATGTCAGTCGAAAAAGTGGCTATGATCTGTATAAAGTGAATTTAAGTGAGATCCAACCCCTCAGTTTCTTACCTTCTCGGGTAAAAGTTTGTCTTTCTGAGAAATGGCGGTAAGTATGAAAATCCACTAGCTAGAAGTCAGGGTCGGCACCCCAAAATGATGTGATCAATTTGTAACCCACTAGTTCTCTTACTGATCAATTTTTATTCTGAGATACGAAAAAAATTTTCATTTCGACCGAATCAATAATCTAATACAATTTTTACATAATTTTTGGGGATGTCCCTCAAAAACTCATAATAAGTATTGAGAATCCCTGAGAAGAATCGAGCAAGTCGTTCTCTGGAATAAAAAGAAAAAAATAATGGCCGATCTGCTACCCAAGCACTAAGAAACTTGTTGAGTCTGACATGTAAGAGAAATTGGAGAAAACGTCTACCTCTATTAAATTTTCTCCCGAGTTCATATGCTACGTTCTAGAAAGTGGACATTAAAAGTTATGATGTATTGATAATATATGTTTCAAAAGAAAATATACTTTCTGGAAATAATTTTTCTTTCTCGTAAATTACTGCTCGATATGAAAGAAACACAAACACAAACCTGCTCAGGGACTGATGACACTAACAAGGAACCCTAGGTAGATGTCCTCCTCCGATTTTGTTCGTTCTCATATATGTTGTAGTACTCGAAAAACTAAGAGACACATATTTTTTCTTACGTGCCCAAAATGGTTTTTAGGGGGTCAAAATCACCCCCGAAATGTGGGGTAATAAATACCTATTTAATTGTTTCACATAGAATAACAGAATCTTTCACAATCAAACCAACTCGAAAAATATCCTCACTGAGTAGAAAAAATAAATTTCACACAGTATTCCAATTTTTATTTTTAAAATTTAAATTTATTTAAAACTTGTTTCTTTTTACTTTCAAAGGGGCCTCCTAAAAATTTCTGCGGGGGAGCCTCCAATTTTTAGTTACGCTACTGATTACCATTTGCTATAATTTTCACATTTCCGAATTACCATTTGCTCTAATTTTTGTTTTTCGAATTACCGTTTCATCTAATTTTCAATTTTTCGAATTAATATCTGTCCTAATTTTTATTTTTTCGAATTACTATTAGACATAATTTTTATTTTTCCGAATTACCATTTGATCTAATTTTTAATTCTCCGAATTACCATTTGTCCTAATTTTTATAATTCCGAAGTATTATTTTTCATAATTTTTATTTTTCCGATTTATCATTTATCATAACTTTCATTTTTCCGAATTTCTTTATGTCCTAATTTTTATTCATCCGAATAGCCATATAACCTAACATTCATTTTTAAGAATCATCATTTGACATAATTGGACATAATCGCCATGTAACATAAATTTCATTTCACCTAACGACTTCCAGTCAGTTTTGAAGTTGTTGTTTCCCCTCTTTGTAAAAGTGAATCTGATCGGTAAGTAAGATACAGATTGCAAGATGGCGCTCCTAGATAATTCTACTTTTCCTTAAAGTGAATGAAAAAGGGCGGGAAATTCAAATTCAGAAATAAAACTATAACTCACAAAATGGTTTAATAAATATAATAATGTATAAAATACAAATAAGGTTAATATTATTATATTTATTATTACATTTATTAAACCATTTTGTAAGTTATAATTTTATTTCTGCATTTCAATTTACCGCCCTTTTTTAATTCACTTTAAGGAAAAGTAGAATTATCTAGGAGCGCCATCTTGCAATCTGTATCTGACTTAGCGATTAGATTCACTTTTACAAAGAGGGGAAACAACGACTTCAAAACTGACCGGAAGTCGTTAGGTGAAATGAAATTTATGTTGCATGGCGATTATGTCAAATGGTGATTCTTGAAAATGAATGTTAGTTTATATGACTATTCGGAAGAATAGAAATTAGTACATAAAGAAATTCGGGAAAATAAAAATTATGAAAAATAATACTTCGGAATTATAAAAATTCGGACAAATGGTAATTCGGAAAATTAAAAATTAGATTAAATGGTAATTCGGAAAAATAAAAATTATATCTTGTAGTAATTCGAAAAAATAAAAAATAGGACAGATGTTAATTAAAAAAATTTTAAATTAGATAAAACGGTAATTCGAAAAAACAAAAATTAGAGAAAATGGTAATTCGGAAAAGTAAAAATTAGAGCAAATGGTAAATCGATAAAATAAAATGTAGGTCAAATGGTAAATCGGAAAAATCAAATTAAAGTAAATGGAAATTCTTAAAAATAAAAATTATGTCTAATAGTAATTCGAAAAAATAAAAATTAGGACAGATGTTAATTCGAAAAATTGAAAATTAGGTGAAACGCTAATTCGGAAAATTATGAATTAGGTAAAATTAATAGTCGGACAAATGAATTTCGGTAGAATGTAAATTAGGAAAAGTAAAATTTGGAGGATGTTCATGCGACTCGGTATTTAGTACCGCACTTTTCGGGGGTGATTTTTACCCCCTAAAAACCATTTTGGGCACGTAAGAAAAAATACATGTCGCTTAGTTTTTCGAGTACTACAACATATATGAGAACAAACAAAATCGGAGGGGGACACCTACCTAGGGTTCCTTGTAAGTAAAAATATTATTCTCAAACAATAATGGTTATTGTTCCATTTGTTTTCATTGGTATATTGTGCGTCATATATATATATATATATATATATATATATCTTTGCAAGGTTTTGGTTGCATGTAACCAGGAGTGGGACATTCATGTGCGAAGGGATAATTCCGGTTAGTGAATAAGGAGCGAGTACTAGCTTCTTCAGTAACTCGAGGCCAAAGCCATCTACTTGGAATAATTCGCGTAGTTAGTGTCGGCAGTTTATCATGGCCTAGAAGACACCCCATGCGACCGAGGTGTTGGCGCTGTACATAGTTTAGTAACCTAAAACCAAGACCACAGGATGCGGTTATGCGTCGTTGGATACCCGGCCCTGCCGCGGAAATGGCTCACGAACTGCGAGCGAAATCATAGAATTTAGTGTTCCTAGAATGCGAATCCTTAAGCTCCTTGCAAAACAGTGTCAAATTAGTTTTCGCTATTTATTTGGCTTATGTAACTCCAATATTATTTACACTAAATATAATAATGCCAGAAATTATGCGGCGACCCGATTTAAGCCAACCAATTTCTTTGATATACGCGGCCAAAGGAAAACTTTCTTTGAATTTAAAAAAGTTTTTTTTGAATGCAAAAAAATTTTTTTTTGACCGCATATCTCTGGGTGTACAGTCTTCTTCTTTTTTTAAGAGGATTTTGATATATTTTAATGATTTTAAGATATTTACAGAAGATTAACAAAATTTTTAAGAATTTCAAGTAATTTTAAGGGATTTTAGGGGATTTCATTTGGTTTCCTCAATATTAGAATCAATTCCTCGAAATTTCTTAAAATCACTAGACCCTTTTGAACTATTTTAAGAATGCTTTGAAGTTCCATGTATTCAAATAAAATTCCTTAAAATATCTTGAAATTTTCTAAAATCACTTAAAGTCACTATATAAAATCCCTTGAAATTCATTAAAGTCACTTGAAATCACATATACCACAAATTTTGAACGTTCAAATGAACGAAATATTTTTTCCCAATTCTACTTTATCCAAAAGTATTTATCCCAATTAAAAATAACAATAGACATTACAAATTTATTTCATAAATAATTATTTTCAATGCAAATGAATCAATATTTTAAAATTATTTCTGGTTTAAAATACAATAAATACAAAATTTCGTTCGTTTAAACGTTCAGAACTTTTCAGTTATCGGTTCACGAGAAGAGTAGGCTATGAAGGAAAAGGGGGTTGGTTTAACGGACTAAGTAATGTTACCAAAAGGGAATCATGTATGATATTACACCCCTGAATATTGTATGAAATAACGTAAGTATATCAAATGCTCGGGTTTTCCTTGGTATTTATCAAGCAAAATAAGTTATTTTATGTGATAGTATTTTTCTTACTTATAAATTAAATAACTGCCACATGGTTTCGAAATAGAATTTTTAAGTGGAATATTTCTAAATTGATTCAAAATCTGTTTTTCTGGAATGGTTCTAAAATTTCTTAAAATAGTCAAATCCTTTCGAAATCTCAGAAAAGCTCTTGAAATTTTAGTAGTTCCTTAAAACTCTCAGAAATCTTTCAATACATTTTTGAAACTCCTTAAAATCCCAGAAAATAACTGCCCGTGTGGAAATGTGCCCAGATTAGCCCATACTATAATTGGGAGTCAATGTGCGCCCAACTGGGTAGTCCAAATATGAAAAAAAATTAAAGTGATTCGATTGTTTTCGTCATATAATTAAAAAAAGGCAAAGTGTGATTAATACTGCACTTTTTTCAATAATTTATATTCCTTAAGGAGGTTCTACCGTAAAACGAATTAATGGACAGAAAAGGATGAAACTTGAAACATAGTTAAATGCATAAAAAATAATCAGTCAAATTTTTAAGATTCCGAGTTACCTAGGAGCTAAGATATTTTAATAAATATTTTCCGTCATTTAACATGTACTCTTATGGAAAACTACCTTTTCATTGCATTCAATTACCCACCACACATTTATTAACGGTTAAATATCGATGAAATCTTTTATAATAGAGATAAAAATATATAAAAAAACATTTTTAACTAATAATATTGTTAGAAGGGTACTTGTAAATCAATGAAAATGTAAATAAATGTTACAAAAACCATGATGTTGAGTAGACTTGGCAACACCGCACCCGAGTATACGTTAGTAGGTTAAAGATGTATGTGTGCGTCTATGTACACTTAAACTAAAAAAAACGAGGCGGTGTTGCCACATCAACTGCCTTGTGAGTCAAATTCACGAAATTTTTTGTTCTGACTATGTACCGGTAGAACTTCCTTAATTATTAAAACTAAAGTTTTTAGAGCCAGTCACTGTTTAGTTTTACTTAAGTTTTTATCTAGCTTAAAAGCGACGAAGAATAATTAAATTTAAAATTTGATATCGATTGGTTCACGTTTTAAATATGTTTAATTATAATTAATCCATAATTTGTTCATTTCTTAAATATATCGATGCGTTCATATGTAAAAATTAAAAAAAGTAATAAATCTTGTTTGTGCAAAAACAAGTTTTCTTTATAATATACTTAACATAAAGATTAACCAATTTTAATATTTTATTATTAATTGGCCAGCCCAAATTCAGCCCAAATAATAACTAGGTAGAAAAAATATTGCCCAACTTGGGCCCAACTAGTTTCCCCTAATATGGGTTTTAGTTGGTATGAGCGTTACATCCCAAAATGGGCCCCACTTAGAGATCCCAGTTGGTACTTGGGCAAACTATCTGGAGTTTCTTTATGATTCCTTGAAAACGTTAGAAATCTCTCAGAATCCGTATGAATTCTGTTAAAATAAATTCAAAATTTACACCAAGATTTCGTGTTGCATTTTGAATGAATCTAATAATCTGAAAATAGAGATACGTAGATTCTTGTCAATACTATTTGTTTTATCTTCGTATTTTTTGTTGTATACAAACGACTGAGATTTCCATAGGTTTGGTAATATGACGAGCGGAATGGTCAGGTTCAGTTTCGGAAACGAGGGTCGACCACAAAATTATCGTAGCCTACACTAAAGCCTTCCGATTTATGTGGTCATAAATTCATACAATTCCCTGGTTCGTTTTTCAGATTTCTACCTCTACCACACCTACCCCCGTTTTTCTTTTCTTCATAGAAGTTACTCTTTCGCTCTCATTGCCGATTCCTCCACCGGCCTTTTTCTCTTTCTTTCCTTACGGTCAGTTTGCTACTTACATTAGTGGAGGCTGAATAAATATTGGCACGCTTTCGCGGTCAAACTCTTCCGTTCTTCTTGGACTTTACTTAATCTGTTCACAGTTGCCTGACTGTGTGGCGAGTCGACCGCGAGATGGAGAAAATGGAACGAGGCTACGGTTTGTTAGCCAATCGCAGTACGCCTTTTTACTCTCGTCACTACACCCTCATGGACCAACGCGTATGACATAACCGTCGTGTCTGAAGGGTTAATGACCTTCCATTCCGAGCTGCTAATCATGTGCCAAAAGAATCGAAGACAAATCTGATTAGGATTCACACGAATTACTTATTTTACTTCTTACAACTTCAAGTCATTTAAAAACAAATGGAATTTTGCTGATTCAAATTTAGAGAGCAGGTTTGAAACAACAATGTATGCGAGATTTTAGGAACATTTCGTTACATCACGGAATTCATAAAATTTCAAGAGATTTTTTGAAGCTAAGAGATTTTAAATTTTTTGGAATTTTGAAGAATTTTAAGGGGTTTTTAAGAACTTTAAGAGATTCCAACGAATTTTAAGGGATCTCTAATGTTTTCGTGAAAATTTAAGGAATTTTAAGAGAATTGAAAAGATTTTGTGGAATTTAATGAGATTTTTAATAATTTTAATGGATTTTAAAGGATGTAAAGGGATCTTAAATTTTATCGTAGAATTTGAAGAATTTCAAGAAGTTTCTGGGAATTTTAAGGAAAATTTTAAGGGATTTCATGAGATTTTTCTAATTTTTAAAAGATTTTGGAGAATTTTTAAGGATTTCATGGAATTTGATAAGATTTCTAAGGATTTTAAAGATTTTTGCGGATTTCAACTTGGATTTCAAGAGATTCATGATTTTAATGGTTTCTGGTTTCTGGGAGTTTTAAGATATCTTAACGAATTTTAAGGAATTTAAAAGGTTTTCTTCAAATTTTTTTGCAGCATTAATCATTTTTTTAATTACATATAAAAATGTAACGTTCTTATGGAAAAAATTAAATGTTTAAAAAAATATTTGCAAAAGCATGACAATTCAATCTTGTGAAGCTTCGATATATTATGGCAGAATTTAAAAGTTTCCACCATAGGACTAGAGATTGATAAAAAAAATATATATATAGTTCAGTTGAAAATATTTCAAAAATACATTAATCAGTTAATCAATATTTATCAAACACGCAAATATGGAATTACGACATGACACATCAGTTCAGCTGCTGAATATAAAAGTTTGCAGACGATACATTATTAATTATTAATGGAGAAATGTTATCTTAATTATAAGAATATCCCAAATGGTAAGAAAGTTTTAATTTTTACGTCAAAAATATTAATGACTAATTTAAGAACTTCCATTAAAAAACCGTGCATTTGATTTTTCATGAATTTTTTAACTGACATGCTTTTTACATTGACAACGCATTTTACTTTTTTGAAATTTTCATTTCATCAATTTTATTCATTCCATCTTGTGAAGTTTCGATAAAACTTTTTAAAAGTGATATTAGTAGCAGAATTTAAAAGTTTCCATCATGTGACAAGAGACGCTAATAAAAATTATATTTAAGTTTCATTTTTGAGAATATTTCTCAAGTAATTTACCAGTTAATCAATATTTATGAAACACGCAAATATGGAATTACGAAATGACTCATCAGTTCAGATGCTGAATATAAAGTTAGCAAAAAATTATCTTTAGCAAAAACGTGGGAAATATGTCGACTATAAAATATAAAATCGACATGCGAGACCCGTAAATATTTTTTTAGAATGCTGAAATGCATGAAAATCTTATAAACTTGACATTTACTACTTTTATAAAATCTTCATTTTAGAATTGAGATGTAATCTTACAATGGCAATACAATTATTTTATGAAACTGAAGTTTACAACGTTTACGTCAACGAAAAGTTATTTTTTTGTAAAAAGGACGAAAATTAAAATATGATTACGCTAAGTGGTTCCATTCGATGTCAAAGGACACATAAAACAGTTTCAACCCCTTACCGCACTAGTATCACCCCCAAATCATCCCCTAAGTACAAAAAAAATCGTAGCAATTCCCCTAAATTGAAGACCTAAAATTTTATTCTTTTAAATAGTTTTATTTAATGTCCAAAGAAGCTCAAAATAGTTTCATCCACCTAACCCCCTAGGTTCACCCTCAAAATCAACCCCTAAGCACAAAAAAATCATAAATCCCCTAACTTCGAGACCTAAAATCTGATTGCGCTTAATGGTTCCATTCGATGTCAAAAGAAACACTAAATATTTTCAACCACCTGACTCTAGGTTCACCCTCAAAATCAACCCCTAAGTACAAAAAAAAATCATTATAATTCTCTTAATTTCCAGACCTAAAATTTTATCATTCCACATGGGTCCACTTAATGTCCAAAGAAGCCCGAAATAGTTTCATCCATTTAATCCCCTAAGTTCACCTTCAAAATCAACCCCTAAGTACAAAAAAAAATCATTGTAATTCTCTTAACTTCCAGATCTAAAATTTTATCTTTCCAAATAGGTCCATTTAATATCAAAAGAAGTCAAAAACAGTTT
This sequence comes from Synergus itoensis, assembly GCA_904066005.1. Lineage (NCBI taxonomy): Eukaryota > Metazoa > Arthropoda > Insecta > Hymenoptera > Cynipidae > Synergus > Synergus itoensis. The sequence continues at coordinate 10,600 of CAJFCP010000695.1, read as the reverse complement.
CATCCACTTAACCCCCTAGGTTGAATCTCAAAATCAACCCCTAAGCACAAAAAAATCATTAAAAATCCCCAAACTTCGAGACCTAAAATTTTATCATTAGAAAAGGTTTCATATAATGTTTAAAGAGGCCAAAAACAGTTTCATCAACCTAACACCCTAGGTTCTCAAGGGTTGATTTTGAGGGTGAGTCTAGGGCAGTGATGTCCAAGCGTGAGTAAATGAGTAGTTTGCCTTCCCCCTCACTTTCCACCTTTGGTGGCTGGTTTTCCCTCCGGTGCCGGGCGGTCTAGACCAAGCTTTAATAAAATTTTCGAATTTTAATTTTTGAAGAATGTATCTATATATGAAATTTTAAACATCAGAAAAAAATTAATAACAATTTTAAAAACATAAATTTTGAATTCCTTTTATTCTATCAATCAAAGGACACCCGAAAGCACATTCCCTAAAAATTTCATTTAAAAAGTTGAAAAACTGATGAACTGAGCACGAGCTAAAGTGAAACTAGCTGTGAATCCGATCTCGGGTGTTCCATTTAACTATATTTAAATTTTTTGTGCTCATTTTTTGAGCACTTTGCTTCCTCATTAAGATGAAGTTGCAAATGAATTTGCTTACTCATAGAGGAAGCATTATCGATTTTCTTAAATATTAAAAGATATATATAATTCTTTTTTCTCGAAAGAGAGAATTTTTCGACCTCATCATTCATAGATTCCGTGCGTCGAGACGAATCGATTGACCTGTAGGATTAGTGTTTTTATTTGAACTAATATGTGAAAAATTAAAAATTTTCAAAATTACAAATAAAAGCATAACTTCCTTAATATTCAATAAAATTCATTAATCATACAGGTCAATCGATTCGTCTCGACGAAAGGAATCTTTCTTTTCTTTACATAAGCTTTGAATTTTCATTATTTGAGAAGTTATAGTCGAAAAATCAATTTTACAAAAATTCAAAATCTACATAAAAATTTTAAAATTCAATATTTTGAAAAATCCTTTGGCACGTTTGGAGATATTGGTGGTGCCAATATACCCTACAAATTTCATCAATTTATCTACAACTGTCTTTAAGTTAATAGGGCGACAAAAAATGGCGACATCCATACACACATACACACATACACACACACATACACACATACACACATACATACATACATCCGGACAATTGATTAGAATGTTGTATTAGACATTTATCACGTGAGGAAAGTTTAATTAAACCATTTTAAAAATATTGGAAAATGTAACGATTAAAAAGCTTCCTCTATGAGGAAGCAAAACGGATTAAAATCGACTTTTTCAAAAAATTCGGTTTTTTGCCTTTAATTTTAAAACTAAAAAAGCTACAATTTTTTTTCTACAAGAAAAAAGATGCGCAATAAAATTTAATATATATCTATATATTAAATGCTTCAAAAATTAAAATTCGAAAATTTTATTAAAGCTTGGTCTTGGCCGCCCGAAACCGGAGGGGAAAGAGAGAGGGAAGGAAAACTATTCATTTACTCACGCTTGGACATCACTGGTCTAGGGGGTTAAGTGGATGAAACTGTTTTTTACCTCTTAAAACATTAAATGGACCCATTTGGAATGATAAAAATTTAGGTCTCGAAGTTAGGGGAATTACAATGATTTTTTTTGTACTTAGGGGTTGATTTTGAGGGTGAACCTAGGAGGTTAGGTGGTTGAAACTGTTTTGTGTTTCTTTTGACATCGAATGGAACCATTTAGCGTAATTAGATTTTAGGTCTCGAAATTAGGGGATTTATGATTTTTTTGTGCTTAGGGGTTGATTTTGAGGATGAACCTAAGGAGTTAGGTTGATGAAACTTTTTTGAGCTTCTTTGGACATTAAATGGAACTACACTCGAAGCCTATGATAGCGGTCAGCTCGGTTGGTCGGCCGCTAACGCGGGCGTATTGGAAACGTCAAAAAGTCAGGGACGTATACATCCTCACAGATTTGGAGTTTTTCTTTAAATGTGAATCGCTTCCTTTTTGACATTTTTGTAACGCGAAATGAAACACTGACAACGAATGGGAAACGACTGGAACGTGGAACGAACTGAACACAATTTTGGAGCAAACTATAGTGGTTGACGTAATTGAAACAAAACTAGCAGTTAACCTCTTAAGGTTCTGCCCACCTTGTTGATGCGGCAGTGCTGAGTTCGTGACGTCACCCTTCCCGCCCCACGGAACCCCTTACCAACTATATATATTACCGCCAATTCTACGAACCGCTACCATGAGTGTCGCTACCATGAGCTTCGAGTGTATTTAAAAGAATAAAATTTTAGGTCTTGAAGTTAGAGGAATTGCTATGATTTTTGTTATACTTAGGGGATGATTTGGGGATGATCCTAGTGTGATAAGGGGTTGAAACTATTTTTTGTGTCTTTTGACATCGAATGGAACCATTTAACGCAATCAGCTTTTAGGTCTCGTCCTTTTTACAAAAAAATAACTTTTCGTTGACGTAAACGTTGACAACTTCGGTTTCATATTATTTTTTGATTGTTTTCTTTTCAAATAATTTCTTATAAAGAAGTATTTTTTTTTTTCAATGAGAGAAGCGGAAAATGACTGAGTTGTTCGGGTCAAAGGTACGGTTAGTGGATAGAGCAAAAGGATGACTGTTGGTCGATTTCGTAGCAAAACAGCAGAGACGAGTCGGAGAGAGATACGTAATCGAGAAAACTCCAGAGAACCAATCTCCTCTGATGAAAATATCGTCCTGCCCATTCCCAACGACCAGGCCAATCTCTTTTGCTCCTCTTCACGGAATCCCGTGAACGCGTTTTACTCCTGGCCGTTAAACCTTCTAGCACGCCGCGTGCTGCAAGGGTTGGTTTATGCTCTCGTAAAGATCCACGGAGTCGGTAGAATATTTCAAGAAAAATGCTTTGCCTTTTTGAAATCTAACCCGAGGAACAATGTTCGTTAAATATTTTGGGAGCTTGTTTTTTAACCGCTTTTCTTTCAGTTTATATTCTTGGTGCTTCATCAATGAGATTAAATCTAATGCGGAACAACCACACGGGAAATTAAATTCACTGGATATCTGCATCAGACTGAATTAAAGTTTTTTATGAGAGTGCTTTCAAAAAAGAGATGCCTTTTGAATTCTGATATGGAAAGTTTGTGACAATGAACATAATGAAGGTATAAAATTAAAAGTGGAGCGAGAAGTAACAATTTTGAGATAAACAGGGAGATTCTCCAAAGTTGCTACAAAAGTCGAATTCCACGAAATATTTGAACTCTGAAAGTCGAGTTGGAATAAAAGTTTGTCGAAGTGGAGTTGGCCGGGAAAATTTGTTGTCAAGTGTCCAGTTCAGGAAGTGGTCGGGGATCGGCCCAGTAAATTTTTTTTCTGAACCCGGCCAAGTATCGATTGAACTTACTTCGGTTAATATTTACTATTTATATTACTATGTTTCTTTTACATGAAGTACAATATTTTCTGAAGAGAAAATAAATTGAAGGAAAAATTAAACTAAAGTTATGTTGCGATTAGAGTTGTCATTCCATAGAGGTAGCATCCCAGCTGTAAGAGAAAACTAGCAGGAAAACGTCACGTTTTCGATTGGCTCATGCATTTTTCATCGGTCGCCATTTGTTTGATCAGATGGCCTGTCCCTTCTGAACCCACAGTTGTGTATACAGGTCATGAAAATCCTCATAGTTGTTATATGTATAGAAACATGCGAATTTTTCTCTTCCATACGTAACAGAGTTTATGAGTTATCAAATAGATTTAAAGAGAGTAAAAATATGACTTGTTTTTACGCAAAGGGTGTTTAGGAAAAAGTTTTCATGCTTTAATTTGTATACAATGTGAAAGTTAAACGATGAACGACTTCCTGCTTTTTTTAAAGCCAACCGTAAGTGAGACGCATGAATATCCCCCAAATTTTACTTTTCCTAATTTACATTCTACCGAAATTCATTTGACCGACTACTAATTTTACCTAATTCATAATCGTCCGAATTAGCGTTTCACTTAATTTTTATTTTTACGAATTATTATTTCACCTAATTTTTAGTTTTTCGAATTACTATTAGACATAATTCTTATTTTTACGAATTTCTATTTACCCTAAATTTTATTTTTCCGATTTACTATTTGACCTACATTTTATTTTATCGAATTACCATTTGCTCTAATTTCTACTTTTCCGAATTACCATTTGCTCTAATTTTTGTTTTTCGAATTACCGTTCTATCTAATTTTCAATTTTTCGAATTAACATCTGTCCTAATTTTTATTTTTTCGAATTACTATTAGATATAATTTTTATTTTTCCGAATTACCATTTGATCTAATTTTTAATTCTCCGAATTACCATTTGTTCTCATTTTTATAATTCCGAAGTATTATTTTTCATAATTTTTATTTTCCCGATTTATCATTTAGCATAACTTTCATTTTTCCGAATTTCTTTATGTCCTAATCTTTATTCTTCCGAATAGCCACATAACCTAACACTCATTTTCAAGAATCACCATTTGACATAATCGCCATGCAACGTAAATTTCATTTCACCTAACGACTTCCGGTCAGTTTTGAAGTCGCTGTTTCCCCTCTTTGTAAAAGTGAATCTAATCTGTAAGTCAGATACCTTCGAGCATATACTACCTGGAGTCAGCCTTGCGGGCTGCCGAAGCGTAACAGACTTTAGAAAGAGATAAGCGTATTAAGGGTACATCCTATCTCTCTCACTCCACTCGGTGATTGGCTTGATTTCATTTTTCTTGATTTCGCCAGCCAATCACCGAGCGGAGTGAGAGAGATAGGATGTACCCTTAATTCGCTATCTCTTTCTAAAGTCTGTTACGCTTCGGCAGCCCGCAAGGCTGACTCCAGGTAGTATATGCTCGAAGTCAGATACAGATTGCGAGATGGCGCTCCTAGATAATTCTACTTTTCCTTAAACTGAATTAAAGAAGGGCGGCAAATTCGAATTCAAAAATAAAACTATAACTCACAAAATGGTTTAATAAATATAATAATAAATATAATAATATTAACCTTATTTGTATTTTATATATTATTATTTTATACATCATTATATTTATTAAACCATTTTGTGAGTTATTGTTTTATTTCTGAATTTGAATTTTCCGCCATTTTTTAATTTACTTTAAGGAAAAGTAGAATTATCTAAGAGCGCCATCTTGCAATCTGTATCTGACTTAGTGATCAGATTCACTTTTACAAAGAGGGGAAACAACGACTTTAAAACTGACCGGAAGTCGTTAGGTAAAATGAAATTTATGTTGCATGGCGATTACACTCGAGTCTCCCAAATCTCAACTTCCCAAATCTCAAGTTCTCCCAAATCTCAAGTCAAGTTTCTCTCAAATGTCAAGTCCGTCTTTCCGAAGAATCACCTGATAACCACTGCGCAGGCGTGCACGCATGCGCAGTGGGGCTGTTTGTGAAATTTGAGGACTTGACATTTGGGAGAACGCTGGCAAAAATTTCTTGACATTTGGGAGACTCGAGTGTATGTCAAGTGTTGATTCTTGAAAATGAGTGTAAGGTTATGTGGCTATTCGGAAGAATAAAGATTAGGACATAAAGAAATTCGGAAAAATGAAAGTTATGCTAAATGATAAATCGAGAAAATAAAAATTATGAAAAACAATACTTCGGAATTATAAAAATTAGGACAAATGGTAATTCGGAGAATTAAAAATTAGATCAAATGGTAATTCGGAAAAATAAAAATTATATCTAGTAGTAATTCGAAAAAAGAAAAATTAGGACAGATGTTAATTCGAAAAATTGAAAATTAGAGCAAATGGTAATTCGGAAAAGTAAAAATTAGAGCAAATGGTAATTCGATAAAATAAAATGTAGGTCAAATGGTAAATCGGAAAAATAAAATTTAGGGTAAATGGAAATTCGTAAAAATAAAAATTATGTCTAATAGTAATTCGAAAAACTAAAAATTAGGTGAAATAATAATTCGTA
>CAJFCP010000694.1:429111-458667 GCA_904066005.1 Synergus itoensis | reverse complement strand
CTATGGTTGCTGCAACTATTCTATGGTTGCTGCAACCATATAATATGGATGCGCCATATTTATCAATATATATGGTTGGCCCAACCATACCTTTTTTTCCGTGAACTGTATATGAATTTCTTGAGCAATTCATGCAAATATTCGCAGAGAAATTCGCAGCGGAACATCATTAAAGCCTCAATTGAGATCTGAAACACATTGACCTGGATTCAACCGCAAATTAAATACTTGCGAGAACCAACCTTGGACTCGTCAACAGGATACACTCCCTTTGTAAATAAATTTAAAGGAAGACAAGCACGTGTGCAGACTACAACTCAGGAGCCGGAAGCGGATGAAAAAAGGGGGTCTGAAGAGTAAGGTCACCTCAAAGTGGAACAATCATCAGTTTTACTTAAAATTTTCGGACACATGAATTAGATAATGAAAATCCAACATAATGAAAACCCAACATAATGAAAACCCAACTCGTATCACCCAAGATCTACAGCTCTCCGCTAGTTGAAAATCCAATTAGAACTTGAAGATGTACATCCAATTCAGCCTTTCGTACTTCCCTAGGTAGGAGAATAATTTCCAAGCAAGGTAATTCTTGGATGAAGGACTCTCGGAAAATGGCATCTGCTGCCAATATAAGCACGTGCATCGTTAATGATTTTCGAAATCGCCACTGATGCAGGGTTTGAATCGCGGTAGCCCTCGTTAGTGTCGTGGTGCGGGAGCTGGTGATTCGCACACACGTGTCACAGGTTGTACGATGGGAAACCCACACAGAGTTGTTCACCAGTACGCGAGCAAGGGGTACGGACCTGTAGGACGTTAAGTACGTCTCGTAAAAATTCCATCGAGCCAGCGTCATTTTGCCGAGGGGCTGCCGGTACCAGGGATTGGTAGGCTGGCCTGCGCTAGTGTCCGCCCACCTGGGGAACTAGAACGCCTCCTGAGAGCAGGGAGCTTTGATCTGTGCCGTCAACGTCACCGCCGAGGCCGTGGCTGAGGACTCCCTCCCACACCGAGGCGGGAAGGAGCAACTGGAAGCAGGATCGCTTCAAACCACTTCGAGTCACTGGTCCGAACTGACTGCGTGCCGCTTTACCCGGGTGATTCTCGGCACGATTCGGTGCTCTCGCCGAGTCCGACGCGTTTGTGTATAGTACGCGAATAGGCCTAGAATTTGTATGCAAGATAACCCAAAATGCGGGTTTTAAAGCATCATATAACGATTTAGATTGTTGGTAATGTTGTCAAGGTAGTGTTGGCAGCAGGTGAAGTGAAAGAGACAAAGAGAGTTTCACAACAAACGAGAGGAGAAGGAGATAAGTGTTAACATCATAACATAAAAGAGACCCTGGTACAAGTGCAGTTACTGTGTTTGCTGTGTTTGTGATGATCGTGTGAACTGGCAAGTGAGGGTTGCTGGGGGGTTTATGGATCTAATGATGGTTTATTGATCTAATGATGGTTTATTGATCTAACGATCAACCGGCAATAACTTAGAAAGTGTGCTGTGCGACGATGTTATGTGAGAGTTTCTAGATGGGACGTAAAGAAAAATTAAGGCAGGTACCGATCGGCTCGAGTACCTAACCCTCGAGGACTTGGTGCGATTATGTGTACGACGGAGATGACGGAATCGTTCACGATGTCGCCTTCGACAGCGTCTTCTAGTGGAACGACTATTGGATGTCTGGGGTCTCCGAACCACCGAAGAGCGTCCTCGAGAAATTCGCCTAACAGAGCTGAGGTGCAAGATGATGAGGATGAGATTTCGGTGGGATGTCCGAGTCCTCTTCCGTTGGTGGTGGTGACACCAAATGAGGAAGATGAGAGATTGAGTTCGTCCAGGGAGGAATTTAGTGAGAGACTGAGTCCGAGGAGTTACCAGGACACTCTGGACGAGGAGGATAGGTATTCGAGAGACGAGGACCACTACAGGATTAGTAGGGATCGCAGGATCTCGGGGTCCAGGATCTTGGGGAGTGATGTCACTTCCTTAAGGGACATTGATGAGGAGAACGAGGACGATGGGAGGAAACGCAACGGGAACGGAACTACGGGTGGTGCTGATGATTACTTTAAGCCTCTGAAACGACTGAAAATGGTACCGATTCAACAATCGGACGAGGAGGATGAACGGGAGAGGGAGCAGCGAGAGGCGAATGAACGAGGGGTTAAGTCCTTCAGCATTCTTGATATTCTTTCTCATAGACCAAAGGCGAAGATTGTGAGACCGTGGGACACGGCGGAATCGAACTTAAATCATCATCGACATCATCACCAATCGCATCATCATCACCATCATCACCCGGCTCATTCTGGTCCCAGGGATCTTTCCCTGATGGGCATGTCATTGTCCTCTATTTCGGGGTCTATCAGCGAACCACCTCTAAGTAGTTCATCGTCCTCAGGAAGGAGTTCTGTTTCCGATTCTGGAAGCCCAGATCCTTTGGTTCATCATCATCATCATCATAGTATTCATCACGGGATGCATCCGGGACTGCATCATCCGGCGATGCAGCAGCAATTCAAGAGGAAGGCGTCGCAACAACATAGTTCACAAAGCGGACAGAATGGGAAAAGACAACCTGGACAAGGAAGTCCACTCGACGCTCTCTTTCAGATGACGAGCAAGACCTTCGATGCTGGCGAACACAGTCAAGGTTGGTCTCTTTTTCGATTGTTATTTGATTATCTGATAGTTTTGTATCGGGCGAATTTAGAAGACGTTTATCTGTTTCAAATAATATCGCAATGTTGTATTAGCGTTGTAATGAGGACTAAAAATAATTTTCACCTTTATTAATAAATGTCTTGTGGTTCCCTTGAAGAGGTATTTATAAGCTTGAAAAGTAGCTACACAAAAAAGAATTAAATTAAAGAATTAAATCCACTAATAATCTTGAATTACATCGGTGATGCTAACATTTCTTGCAGTCTTTTCTTCCTTTGTACTTCTTTTTGGGCTTGTTTATATCACGTTTATATCTCTTTTAATCACAGAGTTTGTGTCTGTCCTTCAAGTTTTTTTAATCCCCCGGTATCCTTTCCGGGATCCTTATTCACCTTGCCTCTACATATTTTTTCACTTTTATTTTTTACTTCTCTCTTTCCACTACAAAGGTCCTCAATATATTTAATTTCAAAGCTTTTCAGTAAATAATTACGACAATTTTTTTCTACTTTAACAATTACTAATAGGAGCTACAAGCCAAAATTTAATTCTAAAAAGGAATCAACCTCATATTCATTAAAAATAGTTGCAAACTTAATTGTTCGCTTGGTATTTTCTCACCTCTAGAAGATGAATTATTTCATTTTTTAAATGCAAATAAGCGTAGATTGAATCAGCTAAGCACACAATAAATAACAGGTTCTCTACAATTTAGTGATAATTTCTCGTTATTATAAAAATCATTGGTATGTGATGAAAATCTATTTTGCAAACACTACGTCGGGAAATCCTGATTAATAGCCAATGATGCGAATAGTTGTCAATGACTCGACTTCCCTATCATCGTCTCAGTCGCGAACAGTCGATCATTAGAGAGAAGGGACTTGTTTCTCTGAACGTAACTGACTGTTACATGGATATTTGCATTTCGTCTTACGAGCCGATTCGTAATTAGATGACTGTAACTCTTTTTCGCGAGCGATGCATCTATTATTATCTTAACAGGCAGGCAGTAATGAGAGTCGTTTCTCGATCTGGATAATTAGAGACATAGAGGGTAGATTTGAGATGCAATTGCATTCGTGTTTCGATTAATCAGAATTAAACGAGATATCGGTTAAAATTTTGCGTTAAGCGAAAAGCGTCAACATTGATAAAATTCAATTAAAAAGGCTTCGTGATAGTGTTGCATTTGAGCGAGAAAATTGAGAAATGAGCAATAACAAGAAAAGCTCTCGTCTTTTTTTATTAAATCTCATATCAGTGAGTTTCTCGGAAGCTCATATATATCGTATATGGTACATATATCAACTGTTTTTTCAGTGTCAAAACTGACATTTGAAATTAAAAGTGTCATCACTATATCAATAATTTTATTATAAAAAGCAGCCATAAAAAGGTTCTGGATTTCGACTAATTTCATGTGTTAACTTAAAACAAACTTTCATGCACAGTGTGCCAACCTTATTGGTCAATTCATTTGGCGCGCAGATTTAAAACGAAATTTAAGAAGAAACAAGCACGCACTTTTGACACTGATAACTCGTTCGAGAAATGAGATGAGATGAGACGATAAAAACAAAAAACAGAATGAAATTCTCAGTTTCTGAGTTTGAAATGAGCAAGACAATTGTTTCGTATCGTTATGCAACCAATTATTCGTGACCAATTCTAATCTAGTGCCACTTACTACATTGCTAAAATGTAAGAAGACATTTCTGCGATTAGATACGTCTAGATAGTACTATTTTGCTTATTGCTTCAAGTAGGTTATCATATGTTTCATCGAGATGTGAGGAATAAAAGACTTATGAATATTAACCGCGTAAATGAATCAATCACTCATTATAACAAGACGGGATGTGTCATAACAAGATGATAATTGATCATTAGCATTATTCATGCAACACTCGTGCATTGCAATTATTTTTTCATAAGAGAGATCCATTACTTGATGTATTTGTCTAAATTACTTCGCACGATCGGTAATTCGGTATATCAAATGAATTTGTTTTGTACATTTCAAATTTGTGACATTTTTGTTGCCACTTAATTTTTTTTGCATAATTATATTTTATAGTTATTTCATTTAAAATCGCTTCGACAAATTTCTTTGTCAGATATATCAGTTTTTTAAAGGTCTTTTTAAATTCGCGAGAATTTGAACGCTGCTTTGTGTCTAATTTTCGATTTGCTGTGTGTTTCATAATAGAATCATTATGTAAATGAAGTGTAGCTAAAATACGAGTTCGAACGAATGATAAACGAAACTATAGGTGTTTTTGTGTATTCGAGAACGATTTACTCAATTTCTTTCCGCTTTCTGTTTGTGAATGAATAATTGGACACTGATTTTTAAATCAAGACATTAAATGCATATTTTGTTGGAATTCTTTGGTTTTTATGTTACGTGAGTTAATTACAGTTTTTTGTAATCTGTAGCTAATAAGCTAGGACTGGTTTTCGTTATACGTAGAATTAATAAACAAACTGTATTTGGGGTATTTTATTTTTCGAATTTCTTTCAAATTTAGTTAGATATTTAATAAAGAATAATTTAATAATTTGATCGAAATTTCTAAATCGTTTTAATGCACAAAAATCTTATGTATTTTGCGATAAAATAGAAACATAAATAGATTTCTTTTCCTTCCTTATTGTTTTAGTATTATCTATTTACGATTAAGATTAATTCTACTCCGAAATACTTCCTTAAAATTTAATAGCAAACAGAAGCTAAAACAGAACATTTATGTTTCGTGAAAATATATGCTACTGCTAAAATTTTTACTGCCTAAACAGTTATTTAAAAATATTTACGACAAAAATTTCGAAGGATAAAACTATAAAGTTAAAGCTATATCTTAGTTATAAACATAAAAGAATAAATAAATATTTAATGTATTCAAATTGAGTGTTTAATGATAATAACTACAATGAAATAAAGGCCAAGAAAATATATGTTAAGGATACGCGATTTCTAAAAAATATTTAAAGTTTCTTATTGAGTAAAATATTCTTTCATATAAAAATTTAAATTTTAAGTAATCCACGAGTATAATTTTAGATATTTTGCAACTCTGAATAACAAATAAAACTTAAAACAATAAACAAAATCTACATTTATATATTGCATTTAAAAAGTTTTAGTGCAGATCACAAAAGAGATCACAAAAGTGTTTTTAAATCTTTACGACCGTCTTTCCAAACAGAAATTTCGTTGGTTATAAAAATATAAATAAATTTAATCTTTAAAAAATGAAAAATAAATTTTAAAGGTCTTTTCCTTGCCAGGTAGAACATTTTTAAGAGTATTTTCAAATGTGATCCAATTATGTATATACCCGGGTACCTGGATTTTATTTCTTTGCCCCAAATAAAATGAGGACTTCTGACAAAACTTCGGTTTCTTTAAAAGTTTAAGTAGGCCTCATCTATCTACAAAGTGAATGGTCCATAAACAGTTTCTCGCAACAGAGGGTCGCCCTTCGTAAATTGAATTTGCCATCATTGTCGGGATCAAATATCTCTGCGAAATCCGTAATGATCGTCATAAACTTAAAAATCTTTATGGAAAGTATATGGGGGAGGGAGTAGTGGTGTTCAACTGCCTAAACAAATAAACTTAAACTAAACGAAAATTCCGAGCGCTTCCTCCCTCAGACATTACGATGGTAAGTTTGCATTCTCTCTTCCGAAGAAGCAAAGATTCTGTTTCTGCTGCCTTGAAAACGAAAAAAAAAAACATACCTAAATGGTAGGCTCTCTTATCTCAGCAATTCTGTCCAATTCTAGGTCCGTTTTACGTAATATTAGGGCTTCAGGTTTACTCTCGTGATTATCCGTTGTTTACAATCGGGACAAATAAATCGGTTACGGTTTACAACACTTTTCTGATCCTTCGTCAACATCCTAAGCTCTCTCAGTTCTCTAAACAGAAAAATGAAATTTCAGGCCTGTCAAATATTTTTCTAGCACAGGTTTTGGTTTATCTATTATTCAATTTAATTTTCTAATCTAATTCGATTTTCTAACTAACATTTAATTTATAAATAACTATAAAATTAGATTTCATTTGTAAACTGGGACAAATGTAAAGATAATTATCGAATGAGAATATATCATAGAAAGCATTTTCATTTCACTATCGAGTGCTGTTCTAAATTTGTTATATTAACACATAATTTGGGATCACGATAAATCTTAATCAGTGTCTCAAGTAAAAACGAACGAGACATTCTCAAGGTGGCGTCGAAATCGAGTGCGACTGTTAGTTATCTCGTGTTCCGCTTCTCGAAGTATTTATATTTGTCGGTTTGCATATGAGAATGTTGGAGGGAGAAAGAAGGAATACAAGAAAAGCCATACGTGACAGGAGCAGGACACGTAAATAAGAGTGCAAGTGTAGGTACGTGTTCATGTACGTGTATGCACAAGAGTACATAATTTTAGGCCTACCTATATGCGAATAATTTATTATGCTCGACTCAGTTTGAACATATGCATCATTTGCATATAGCATGATACACAAACGCGGACAGTAGACTTCCGACGGCAAAGGGAATTCATGAAAAGTCTTAGAAAAGGAAAATTTTTGGTCATTTCATTATAATTCTGCTATTGGCGAGAATTGATGGTAACTTGGTCAAGGTGACCACAAGATTCAATTTTTTCATTTCCTGATGTTTCCCTGACTTTACCCTGACTTTTAGACAAATTTCCCTGACAGAAAAGTATTAAAAACGCGAACAAATTTTCAGTACAAGTACTATTGAAATTTTTCAAAAATTTCGTATAATGTCAGTTTAAATCTTTTGAAATTTAAAATCACTTCACAAAACTTAAAATTCGTAAAAATCTCTCAAATTTATGACAACCTTAGAAATCTCTTAAAATTCATTGAAATTCTTAGAAATATCTTTAAATTCGACAAAATCTCTTCAAATTTGTTAATAATTCATGAAAACCCTCACATTTTTACTAAATTGTTTTAAAATTCCTTAAAATTATTTCAAATACTTTAAATACCTCAAAAAACTTCCAAATGTTTTTAAATTTTCTTAAAATTTCCTAAAATCCTGCAAAATTCCACAAGGAACTTTACTATCTCTTAAAATGCGTCAAAATTTCTTAAAATTATTGCAAAGTTATTGAAATCCTTTAAAATTCACTGAAATCTTTTGAAATTCCGAAAATCGTCTTTAAATTCTTTAAAATTTCACTATAATACTTCAGATCATATAAAATGTCATAAATTCTTTAGTCTATTAAAATTCCATGAGATCCTTTAAAATTTCACAAAATATTTTACGAATCATAAAAATCTCCTAAAATCCTTTAAAACTCAATAAGGAACTTTGAAATTCCCTAAAATACATTAAAACCTCTAAATAAAAATTCTTGGAAACAAAAGCCACAAAAAATCCTTTTTAAAAATCAAAAATAATTTTTGAAAATTTTTTTAAATCCACGAAGAATATTTAAATTCCTTAAAATCATTTTAAAACTGTCAAAATTTCTTTAAACTTTTACAAGCTTCTTAAAATTCTTGAAAACCTCTCGAAATTCCATAAAATTCTACAAAATTTTTTATAAAACATAAAAATATTGTGAGATTCCTTCAAATTTCAATCAAATCCCTTAAAATCACTTTAAAAAAATCAAAATTTTTTTAAGTCCTTTAAAATTCCACGAGAATATTTATAATCCCTTTAAATTCCTAGAATCTTCTCAAAATCTTTTAAAATTCTTGAAAATCTCTTGAAATCATTAGAAACCCAAAGAATTTCAAAGAATGTCTGGAAATTCTATACAATCCTTCGAAACATGTACTTGGAAAGTTTCTAAAATCTGTTAAATAAACTATAAAATCTATATATTCAATACGAAAAAATAACATAGCATAAATGTTAATTTCTATTTTCACTGACAACTGCTCGCATTTCCCTGACAAATTTTTTTTCCCTGACATTTCCCTGACATGTGGCCACCCTGTTGGTCCCCCTCCCTGTGCAATAAATGCAATATTTGGAGATGGTTTTGAATCTGTAACGAATGCTACAAAGACTTTCAGAATTTCGCACGGGTTTCTTAAATCTTCAAAGGGAATGTTCTTCTGATTGAAAGACTGTTTTTCCCATGATCAGGATGATTTACAAAGTTACGTCATCGTATAAGTAAAGTCGTTTTGGGCACTGGGAATAGCATCGCATCAAAGTGGTTGCAATATTATTTGATACGTGTTCAATTACGATTCAGACGTAGGGAATTCAAATCAGATTACTTGTATTGCGATTCGCCAATACTTATACCTATAGATCGATGGCTATAGATATAGATATGAGGTATGAACCCTATAGCTTGGGTTATGGTAGATCGGTAGATGCACATCTCATCTCAAAGGACTTGGTAGAGCCTTCTGCACGGTAGCCTCACGTTTCCGCAATTTACTTCTGATTATTACGCCCTCTATACTTATGCGGCATTCTTATCCTTCCGCGGTACCTTTTCAAATCGACTTATTCTCTCTCGAATATTTTCTCTCTCTCTCAGGTCTTTTTCAGAAGCGACTTATCGAAGTATCATTCAAAATTGATCGAATAATTTATTTTCTAAATTTAAAATTTATTTGAAATTTAAGATTTCAACCTATTTATATACAGTGGAACCTTTCTATCTCGAACCTCTGTAACTCGAAGACCTCCTTAACTCGAATAAAATTCTCCCCCCTTGAAAAAATCTCTCTAACTCGAAGAAATATAATGTAAATATTAAGTCTCTGTAGCTCGAAATGATTTTATCATCTCGAGCTTTTACAACTCGAAATTTTTGCACGTAGAACTCACTTACTCAAAGTGAGCCTTTATAGCTCGAAGTGATTATATATGGAACTCTATAACACGAATTTTTTATTAATATATCATCAGTATCAAATAGTCGTCATGATGGCTAACTTGGCACGCAAATTAAACTGTTTAAGTGTAGAAGAAAAAGTGAAAATTTTAGAAGTTGTTCGTCAAATTATCTACGACATCGAAAATAATCAAAAACCTGTCATTACACTTCTACAAAGCGTTCGCATGATTAATAAAGCTTGGAATAATGTCAGTTAAAATACAGTGAGAAACTGTTTAAAAAAATCGGGAGTTGAAGTTAATGTTTCAACAGAATCAGGATCTAATATTGTCTCTCCCTCACAAATAATGTGGAATACAATTAGAGAGTATTTTTTTAAGAAAAATATCGAAGAAAGTATTTTTTTTGATAATTTTGTCGAGGTTGACGAAGCTTTAACTACTTCGGGTCAATTAAGCGATAATGATATTTTACAATCTGTCATTGAAGATGATGATGAGGGAGCTGAAAATGAAATAAGTAACAATTCTGAGGATTATATTTAAAATAATGATGCAAAACGTGCTTTAAATACTCTAAGAACTTATTTAGGAAGGTCTGATATTGATGACAATATTTTCTCGGCATTAATGTCAATAGATAATACTTTAGAAATTCAAGAAATAAAATCATTGAAGCAGAGAAAAATTACAGATTTTTTCCGTGAATCGTAAATAAAATATATGCTGTAGTTTATATAATACTAAATAGTAT
The DNA here is from genome assembly GCA_904066005.1 of Synergus itoensis. Taxonomy (NCBI): domain Eukaryota; kingdom Metazoa; phylum Arthropoda; class Insecta; order Hymenoptera; family Cynipidae; genus Synergus; species Synergus itoensis. Next base: position 448,388 of record CAJFCP010000694.1, on the reverse strand, counting down.
AGGACAGTGTAAATGTAGTTAATAATATACATGTGAAAATGTATGATTTGATAGTTTTTTATTTATCGACCCACAAACTTATTTCAATTCCTGTTCGACCTCTATAACTCGAATCACGTAAATTTAAACCTCTTCATCTCGAAGTCTCTTTAACTCGAAACCTCCGTAACTCGAAAATTTTTGTGTTCCTGTAACTCTTCGAGTAATATAGTATAAGTAGCCGTTTCCCGATTTTGAAAATCCCACTGCGAATGGAAAATATGCTCAATAGAGGCTACCAGTGCATTGTGTTTTGCTAATGCGAAACACGTTGGCAGAAAATGTCATCCTATTCTTGCGTCTTGACCTTCGCTTGCATAATCCTGAGAGCAATAATTCTCTTTAAACTCGGCGAGCGCAACAAATTGCCCAACTGTCTTGGGGTTCGTGGGCCTTAGCCTCAGCTTAGAAGTTAGATACACAGCCTATGTCTACTGTAGACTCTCGTGGAATAAAGATAACACCAGAAGCGATATGAGCTTCGAAACCACCCAGATTTCCGGCCCAGAAATGAGGGGCTGGTCGGTCCCAGGTCAAGTTGTTGTGACAGTTTGCCGAACAAACAAAATACCACCCGCCCTCTCTTGACTCTTGGAACTTTTTACTCTCGTCAGACTGGCACCCGCTATTAAGTAGGCCCATTCACTTTCCAAACGAGCCCTGCTTTTCGCAGACACATTTCGTTTTTTTTCCTACTTTAAATGAGGTATTAAAAATTTTCTTGAGTGGCTTGTGAAACGAATTGTTCGGATCTCACACATGGAAAAACGCGCTAACATGTGTTGCAAAAGTTTTGGTGTTTAAGAGAGAAAGTGTTTAAATTTCTTAATTTTTTCTGTACTCGTTCAACCCTTTCTTGTTAAACATTATTTGTTTATTAGAAAAGTGTTCCAAGATATTCAAACCGGTTCTTCCCGGACAAGTTTTTCAATTTTCCGGTCAATTAAAAGTAGGAAAGTTATATTTACCAAAACGCAAAGATTTATTTTAATTCGTGGCTTTCATTTTAAGCATGCCGACGTCTAGTCTGAGGAATTTTTTATATTTTTATATATTTTTTTTTACATTTATTAGATTAATAAACCGAGAAAAATATTTTCTTCGTTTAAGAGGAAAATTCCGTTTACAGAATCCTCTCAAAAATGAGCATATTCCTGTAGAGGAAAAATTGCAACAGAATAAGAGGAATCCTCTTAAACGAAGAAAATATTTTTCTCGGTGTATCAAAAAATATCCCAAAATGATTTTAATTTTATTTATTTACAAGCAGAAATTTACACGGTGTTTTCCGAGATTTGAAGAAATTTCAAATGACTAAGGAATTTCAAATGATTGCATAGAGACTTTAACTGAATTTAAGGAATTTCAATTGATTTTAAGGAACTTCAAAGGAAGTTTAAAGAAGAGTTCAAAATAGTTAAGCTCGTAGTTAAGTTTTAAGAGTTTTCTCAAGATTTTAAGGGATTTTTAAGAGTTTGAAAAATTTATGAAAAGAATGTTCTAAAAATTTCTATAGATTTCACAGGATGTCAAAACTTCTTAAAGGATTTCATTAGATCATAAGGGACTTTAAGGAATTTCAAGGTATTTTAAGAGATTTCCAGTGATGTCAAGTGGTTATAAGGAATTTTAACGTATTTCTAAAGAATTCAAGACAGTTTAAGGATTTTCAATAGATTTCAAGCTCGCTTTCAAGAAAGTGAATAATAATAATGATTTAATAAGTGAATTCAAAAAATTTTCAAGAAATTGATTATAACGTAGAGGAAATCAAATAACATCATTTAAAATCTCTTAATACTATACTTTAAATTCTTTAAAATGTTTTAAATCTTGTGTAAATGTCTTAAAATCGTTTAAAATGTTTAAAAATTCCTTGGAGTTCATTAAAACCTACTAAAATATCTTGAAATCTCTTCAAATTGAAAAAAATTCAGGAAAATCGTAAAATTCGTGAATTATCCTTGATTTTATTTTTGATGCGGGAAATAATTAAATAATTCTTTTGAACTATTTTCAAATCCTTTAAAATAAAGCATTAAAATCCCGTCAAATATCTAGTAATTTCTTACAATTACTTGAATTCTTAAAAACCCTATAGAATTTCTTGAAAATCCTTAAATTCTTCTGAATTTTTGTGAAATCCATTCAACTTCTTTAAAATCACTTAAAATCTTTCGAAATTCACTAAAATCGATAAAAATCTTAAAAATTCCTTGAATTCCTTGAAATTCCTTAAAATTTTGAAATCCTTCTAAGACTTTTGAAATCCCGCCGAATCTTTAGTCATTCTTTAACATCACTTGAAATCTCATAAAATTCCTTCAAAATACTTTTAAATAGATTTTCAGTTTGCTTTTTAATAGATTTTTTTAAATTCCTTAAAACTTTTTTGAAATCTTGTGAAAATCCTGAAACTGTTTTGAATTCGTTAAAAGTCCTTTGGAATTTTTCAAAATCAATTAAAATCTCTTGAAATGTTGTGAAATTTTTTGAAAATCATTAAATTCTTTTACATTCTTGTAAATTCCCTTCAAATTCTTTAAGATCATGAAAAATCTCTTGATAGTTCCTAAAATTTCTTTAAAATCATGAAAAATCGGTTTAAATCACTTGAAGTTTTATGAAATCTCTCAAAAATCTTAAAACTTCTTAGAATTCTTAAAAAATTTCTTGAAATTATTTTAAATCACTTAAAGTATCTTGAAATCCCATAAATCTCTTTAAATCCTTGATTAAAAATGTTTTGAAATCTTACGAAAATCCCGAAACTTTTCTGAAACTTATTTCTCACCTATTTTTATTTAAAAAGTGACCTTTCCCCCTTCTTTAATGACAATAGGCACTGTGATGACTGACAATGAGTAATCGTAAGAGGAACCTTATATCTATGAGCGAAAAAAATACGGAAATTGTTCGGGAATGTTATGGGCAAAATTTAGTAGACACCCTGTATATTATATATACATACAACTCTAACATTCTCGAATTGAAAATAAATTGAAGAGGGTTGTGACGTGATTGTCATTGATTGAATAATTATCAGTAATCATTGATTGAATTATCAGTGATTGAATAATTCCTTGTCTGGTTTAGTTTCTGTTTCTCTCAATCCCCAATAATTCTGTCAGTTATCCTCTATATTGCAGTAGCTTAAATATTTAGTCATCGCCTCTTTGTTCAAATCATTTGATTACATTGAACGAAAATCCTGAGGCGCTCTGGGAGCTAAAATCTGGGAGCATTAGAATTATCGTCCTCTTCTCCCCCCCCCCCTCGATTAGGTGGTTCCATGATTCGATATTTGCCTCTTTGGATGCATAGGCTCTCCGTGGGAAGCCCTTTAAAATTAGCAAAGGAGATTTATTCCAGAGAATCGGCGGATGCTCGCCTCCTATTGCGGAGAATAATTCTCAATTAGCTGTAAATCGCAAGCCGCTAAGTTGTATTTATGTCGGGTAACACCAGCCTCGGGATTTATATTGGACCGAGAGTCGGAGATTTATGTTACCGATCCGTCTCAGTTTGTCGGGATCCCAGGGTCTCCGCATCCAATCATTTGCGATTCCCTAGCTTTGAACGGCAACGATAGCTCCCTTGTGACGTGACAGGAGCTGGGAAGGCTGACTTCTGGGCATGGTTGTCAAGTCGACAGGAATCGAGGTGTAGTTGGTTACCCCCGTCGACAAATAGAGAACTTTGAGCAAGATCGTTTAAAGAATTGGTCTCTTGTGACACGTGCACGATTTCGATTAATCTCCTCTTGAAGGACATCTTAAATTTATTTTCTAACGTGACGTTAACCCCAGGATAAAATATCCCTTATCGGAAAAACAGTTCGTTCTAGTGGTATTGTTTTAACTTATAAAAATAAGGATCTAGCAATAATAAACAATAAATATTTAACGCACCTTCTGGTCCTATTGGACTTTTCTCAACATAAATAATTTTTTTAAATCCTCAGACTTCTGGAACAGATCAGAATTTTTATAACAGTGAAGGGACATCCACAAAATATGTGATACTTATAGGGGGGATTAAAAGCCGTTTATCACGTGATATTTAATGGAAAATTGAATTCCAATAGAAAATTTTTAATAAAATGACTTCTTTATTATTACTTTATTCTTATTATTACTTTATTTATTATTACTTTATTCTTACTATTATACTTTTGTTATTACATGTTATAACACTAATTTTATATACAACAAGAAACGAAATATATACTGTAATTTTATATTATTTTTCAGAAATATTGACTATAATTTTAAAGTAAATTGAAATTGTCAGTATATTATTTTTAAATGTTAAGGGATGCAAAAATAGCTAAAAAGGAGTATCAAGTATTTTGTGGATTTCCATTTGGACAAATTTAAGGCAAATTCAATTATATTGCACAAGAAATGTAATAATTTAATGAGAAAAATCAGCACAGTGACGTGGATAAAAGCTATCAAGATCCATTCATTCGAAAATAAATGACTCTTCATAGAAGTTCCCCTCTTCATGTTTGGGGCTCTTCGGCATATAGCCTCTTCTTTCTTCTGGCAGTTGCCACCTACGAATTAGATTTGCGCTCGAGTTCTATCAATCCTGTATAAAATATGCCCCAGATTTTCAACTCGAGCACATCCCGCAATGACAAGGATAATTGGTAAAACGATTATACCAAAAATCATGAGAAAAAATATCTTTTTGTAAATTCAAAGATATTAAGTCTCAATGCTACCTACCTATAGTGATCATAAAGATTCACACCAGAATAAATTACCTACCTATACCTAGCTATATTTAAAAATGCAAAATAGATTCGTACCAACACACTCACTCCTCGGTTCTCATTTGCACCGCCCCGGTGCGAATAAACCTAATCTAGGGATACAACCCGGGATGTATCCTGCATCTGAGCTTAGAAGCCACGTTAGGGCATTTTTTACATCCATACATACAAATAAAATAAAAAAAAACCTGAAATCGTACACCGTTTTTAAAAATTTTTAAATACTAAATCAATTTCAGTCTTTTAAAAGACGATTTTCTCTGACGATACTCTATAACAAAATTTTTAATCATTCCCCGAGTTTTCTGGACTAAAAATTGAAGCTCTCGACGCTGAACAATTTTCTATTTAAAATATTCCAAAATAAACTTCTTTAAGATACAATTACAAAATGTAAACATTTTTTTAGTATTTTAAATATAAATATATACTCAAATCTAAATTTCCAATTCATTCTTCTAATGAATAGGAAATACTCCGTTCCCCTTTCATTTTACTAATGATACGGAGAATAAGGAAGAATAGATTGAGTGATATTTTGATATTTCAAATATTAAATTAATTAATAAAGGAATTCATAACCATAAATTGTTTAGCTACAATAAATTTATCTAAGTACTCCAAGTTAATTTGATTTTCCAATATAATATATGAAGATTTGACAATAAAAAGGAAAACTTGCTTTAATCTCGACAATTTTTGAACTTGAATAAAACAAATCATACTGTATAAATTGTTCAGTTATCGAGGCTTCCAATTTATAATAATTAAAACTAATTTAATTTTGAATAATTTGTAGTGAGTTTTTGTAAAATTAATTAAAATCTGAAAATTTCTGAGTCATTTGTTCTTCAAGAATTAACTATTGAAAAATAGAACTATTGTTCTATTTTTCATGTTCTTGTGAAAAATTTAAGGAGATTTTTTCTATAATAAAAGTTTACACTTTAAATTCTCCATTGCAACAAAACGGTGTACGCAAAAATAGATTAATAATTACACAGATATCCTAATCTAAATTACTATAATTTTTAAAGTCATATTTCTTTGATTTTTCCTCTATTAATTTAAAATTAAAAGTTAACTTCAGCTTAAAAAAAAAACTCAAATTAAGATTAAAACTACAGTCTTATGATTTGTGAATATAAAACTTCTCTTTAAAATTGATTAAAAATTTTTTTAAAATTTCAAATAACACTGAAATTAAAAAAAAATACTGAAAAATATCTAAATAAAAGTGATAACAAATATGAAATACAAAAATGAATCTTCCGGTTTTCTGTGCATAGAAGAAGAAATTAACTAAGATTAAAAAAAGAACATGTTCGGCTTTCTTCGACACACAGTTTTCCCGTTCCTTTCTTGGGTTTAAAAACAAGTCAAATAGAATCTTTTACATTAAATTAAATTAATTAATCTAAACTTGATTAATCCTCAAAATAGATTAATTAAAATTAGAAAAGTTTTTCTCGCGAACCAAGAAAGAACGATTCCTGAGCTATAAAAAATACAAAAATGGTGAATACCCACTTTCTAATTAAACAATGAAGTTTAATTAGCTGTCACTGTACGATTTTTAAGATAGAAATACAACTTGTTTCCGTACCAGTTCGGACCTTTCATCCCTGGCATGATTGGAAACAAGAGGGACTCAAAAATTGACTTACCTTTACAACTGTCCCACGTCGTAACGATGGCAACATGTCTTCACGTCTTTTTCTTCTTTTCCTTCCTATTCCTTCTTTCTTTTATCTTGATCCTCTTGTCATTAGAATGCATCAGATCTAAAAAATTGAAAAGTATTAATAAATTTAAAAAAAGTATTTCAAGATTGAGTACAAACATTTTTTAAATGAGAACCGGTCGCAATAATGTATATATCTGAGATGAGAATGACTCACAGCTTCCATTTTTATCTTATAATCATGTACAAAATGATCCATATTATTCGCAGAATTTAAGCTGATCGTTATCCCTCTTTTCTTGAGGATCCTCTTTTCGTGCACACCACCAATCATCTTTCACTGTCAAAACATTTCCGATTGGCGGCTCATCCGGGAGTCTGAATATCTTTCTTAAAATCTGCACGAGATTGCGGTAAGCAGTCGAAGTAAAAAAGCTCGATCACAAAGTCGGAACTTGTGATCATGAGGAAAATAAAATTGAATGCCAAAGGATTTTTATGATTCCTTCACCGTGTGCCGATAGCGTGCAGTGATCTTACGAATCACCGAGACCGAAATTGGTTTTCGCGTGTCACGTATTTTCGACGGTAGCCCAGAAGTCATACAAAAGTGGCCAGAGTGGCTTCTTTCTCTCTTGTCTCTGGTCTATATACAATACAATATACATCCTTGGCATCAGAGGCTGCGGCACATAATATAAGAGATACCGCAAAGCCGGACGAAGCGCGATACATCCATATAGCTTGGTTACCAATGTGCGTAAGAAGAGGCCTGGCAATAGAGCCATAAACCTTTACAGCTCAGTTCAGCCATTGTTTCGTTCGAATTCGAAACTTCCGTTTGAAAAGCGACGAGTCGTGGCTTCAGCCAAGACCGCGATCATGGCTTCCGTCTAGACATATATCGTAAACTCTCCAGAAACTCAAGAGGGTCTACAATTTTCTTATCCTTCTCTTAAAACTTCAAACCGCCCATTTTCTTCTGTATAAATTTTCCTGTCTAGCTGCACCACCTATGGAATCTCAATTCTTGTGCTGAATTTGCATATTTTCCTTTATTGCAACCTGTTAAACCGCCATTGCAGCACCTGAAGAACCTCCATGTTTTGTTCCCCATAAAAACATTCAGAGGAAGCTCAAGCAACGAGAATATGAAGCTTTTAAGATAAAAATAGAAAATCTAGATGTCAAAAATTGAAGAACATAAATATTTTGCTTCACCAGAATCATTATAAATCTAAAACATAAATTTTCAAGCACGAGATATCATCAGATCTTACACCAAAAAATGGGTCACGATTTCGTCTCCATAATGAGTAGGTACGCCCGAATTAATTACACTAAAAAATAGTAACAGCCTCGCCTAATCTTATCACCATGGATCCATCATGTTCCGATTTCGAGTTATTTATATTTAGCATGAGTCCCACCTCCGATGATTATCTTAAGAAAATGTAAGTCCTGGAGTGCTTGCCTTTGGATTCGCAGGGTGGGACACAGAGTATAAATCGTCTAATTAAGGGCATGACACGCGCAAAGTTCATGTCTATGCAACATTAATCTAGGACAAACATGGCCGTCGCATGAGTGTATACTGAGTAAGGGATATCATGTCCAACGCGCTAATGACTCTAGAATCGATTAGGCCCGACACTCTTCATTCTCACGGCTGCTTTCTCGTTTACGCACGTCAGCTCTACGCCGATAGGTGTAGCTAATCTTGGAACGAGACCTTTCTATAGAAAATTAGAATTACAATTCTCCCAACGTTCCTCGTCAAAATCTTTTCCAAGTCACCAAAGATCAGCTTCATCTTTACTTCTCCAAAACAATCATTACTGGTCGATACAGATACAGCAAAGTGCATCACGAGGTTCCATATTGAATCGGGCTCAAGAGCAACTTCTTTTTATTATTGTTTCAGGTACCTTTAGTTGTAGTTAACACCTTTCTTTCCTGGCGGCAATTAGCACCGCCATAAAGCTCAGCACCAAGCAAGCACCCAGATGCCTATCCTACACTCGATTTGCATGTAAAACATGGGTGCCGCTCCCGCCAAAAACCCAAGGCGTAAATCAAGGAAAAACTTGTTTCTTATCTATCGTAGTATCCAAATTTCCAAAGGAAGCATAATTCACCTTGTGTATGAAACACCTGCAAGCTGAAGAACACTGTGCAGAAACTATAAATCGCCACTAACTGTTTCCTGATGCTACATCCAAAAGATGTAACAACGTAACGCTAACGTATAATTAGAATTAGAAGTAGCTTAGAAAAGTAGCCAGCTTATAAAAATTTGGAAGCGTCAATGACCCTTCAAGATCGAGTCTAGGGAAAGTGTCGGAACTCGAAAAGAGTGCGACAGGTAATCGTGACGTTTCACGGGATATCGCGTTCGTTCCGTCGGGCGACGCGACGGTCGGGGCCCAAATGAGATTTTTTTGGCGTATTCGTATGGCCGGTACAAAAAACTGGAAGAAACTATGAATCACCGAGTTAACACGGCGCCGACAAAGGCTAGCCGAAGATATTATATACACACTCGTTCACTGTTCTCTCTCTTTCTCTCGGGTGGTAGACCATCACATTTACACATAAGCGTCTACATTATACTCGCATTAGCCAGTCAGGCTGCCGCGTCCAGCCAGCTAGTCAAGAACTACCTAGCGGCTGAAATAAATAATTCACGGTAGGTATACCATAATACTAAGACATGGAAGAGAAGGTATGAACGAAAAAGGAGTTAACTTCAAAGTTCTTTGATGATTATACTCAACTTGGGTCATGTCTGCACGAACTTGCGGGTATCAGTTGGTCTTTAATGAAGAGTATTGCGAGAAGTATTATAAGGAGTATTGGTTATAAGTTGACGTTTTATAATGTCTATAAGAGTATCTTACAATAGCTATTCCGCACCTACTTGGCTGCTTCAGAAATAACACTTCTAGAAAAGGCTTGACTGAAGTTCTTCATTTAGTCTACTTAAAAAGGTTTATCGATCTTGGGTCTGCCAGGGAGTTTAGCCTCTAGACACTAGAGCATATTTCATGTCTAATCTATGAGGCACTAATTTCTTATAGATTGAATGAGCTCTAGTACCATATGTACTTCAGACCATATAAATAGTCTGAAGTAGGATGAATGGTTACAAACAACTGACATCTATTGATCCCTTCGAATGACAAATAACAATTATGATATGTATTTTTAAAAAGAAGTATGATTAACAGGGTTTGAATAGAAAATGCTGGGTAATCTTTTATTTCCAGAGCTGTCAGAAACTCGAGGATTCGTTAGCCGTTCAGCATATACTCATGGCTTGTCCGTCAGACGCTCACCGCGCGCACGAAAGCACGATAGAGTCTTTCCGTTGGATAGACTGGATGTATAGGTGTGATAGTTTTGCCATTTTCAGCATCGAGTTGTTCTTTATAGAGGCGAACGCCCGACAAGTCCGTGTTTTGTTTCCTGAATGAAAAACAGCTACTGCATTACGGTTTGTCTGAAACCTAATGGCGCGTGACACTTATTCGCGCGATTTCAGATCAGTCGAGACGAGCGAAACTCGATAAATTTATTTTAATGTAAAAATTGGATACGCACTGGTGATAATTAAGCTCGAAACCGCGGACGGAGTTTTTGCGAATAAACAACTTGTTAGATATTTAAAAAAAGTTTATTACTTTAAATCACGTTTAAAAAAGAGTACGTGAAAGAATCATGGGAAAAGAATTCTTGCTGATGAAATGTTAATTGTGTTCTGCATAAAAATAGAGAACATGGATAAAAGAGAAGACCCCAAGTGACAATTGAATACAATTTATATCTCGATAAGTATAACAAATCGTAATTCACTTTTTCTGGAATAAAGTAGAGTGCTTCCATTTACGTTTGCACATCGTTATGGCTGAGAGTGCCAATCGTTAGACTTAGCAACCGTGCCTTAATTAAATCTGCTAATTCGAGATGACTAATTCAGTTAGCTGATCGAATCTCGCCTCCGACTGCCAGCCGCGAGTTAACTGAGTTAGCGAATTAGCTGGTGCTGTATCGTAAAAATCTAGGGAGGCTCTTGTTAAGACATAATGATTGTTTTCGTGAATATATCTTTCTTCGCAGATTTTAATAAAGGATATGACTTAACTGTGGAGAGTAATAATAATGTTTTTAATAATTATTTTCCGAATATTAATGGTCCAGTAGTCTCATGTAACATGAAACACCGTATAACTTTTTTCGTGTATGTTTACTGGAATGAAGGTATAGGAAATAAATTTGAGATTTCCGAGGTTAACGAGTCTTAGCCTGAGCAACGGAGTAATAATAACGAGATATCGAACAAGCCACAAGATATCAAATTTCCCCCTTAAAGACCAACAAATAGGGGTTGGATAGGCGAAGAAAGCCTTCGTAGAACCTGGATGTATATATCTGAGTGCACGTCGGGCACACACGATCCTCATTACGCTGTTCGTCTACATGTCGATCGTTAGACCCTATCCGTGATATTATATATCAGCTCATCGTTAATTTTTCGCTATCGATATTTCGCAATTTCATGGTACGGACCGTTCGCCGTTGTTACGCCTACTTTCCTTGCGTGTCTGTCGCCAAACTAACAGTTCTTTAACCGAAGGGTATATACATGAAATACTACACTGCGTAACATCAGTCTTGTTATTATTGCTATTACTTTTGCATGAAACTGCTCATCAAAAGCATTGTACTGTGGCATTTTCTTGCAATAAAAAATGATCAGTAACTATTAAAAGCCGATCAATTTGAAGCAAATTGAACTGGATGGCCACATGATTCAATTTTTCAATTTCCCTGATATTTTCCCTGATTTTCAGATATTTTGCATAATATTTCGCATAATATGACTTTAAATCTTTTAAAATTCAATGAAATCTTTTGAAATCCCCTAAAATTCCACGGAATATTTTAGAAATATAAAAATCTCTTAATGTTCTTTAAAATTCCATGCAAAAATTTGTAAATCAACTAAAAATACCTCAAAGTCATAGAAAATCTGTAAAATTCACGTCAACCCTGCGGAAATCTTATAATATTCCTTGAAATTTCTAATAACGTCTTAAAATTTCGTGAAATTTCTTCAAAGTTAATATTTCATGAAATCCCTTAAAGTTTCACTAAATCTTTTAAAATTCCTCAAAATTATTTTTGAAATCCTTTAAATTTCAAGAAAAACTTAAAAATCTTTTAAAATTCCTAAAAATCTCTTGAAACTTTACGTAATTCTTCAAAATTCTACAAAATCTTTTAAAAGTCTCTTGAAATATTTTTAAATTCCACGAGGAACTTTAAAATCCCTTAAAATGCGTCAAAATCTCTTAAAATTTTTGGAAGCCTATTGAAATCCCTTTAATTAAGCTGAAAAATCTTGAAATTCCCAGAAATATCTTAAAATTAAATAATAACTATATTTTAAAATTCCACTACAATTGTATAGAAATTTTCAAATCCGGCCCCGATCGAGTTTTCAAGTTTGGGAAACAGCAAAATTTATACAAATACTTAAACCCGTGTAGAAATTTCCAAATCTCGCCCAGACCGGTGAAGAAACGCCCGGCCCAATCGGGCCAGGTCTGGGCCTCGTCGGGCCGTGTGTTTCATCCCCGGTCTGAAATCCCCCGATATGGACCTGATCGGGGCTAGATTCCCCAATCTGGGCCCGATCGGCGCCACAGCAAAATTTCTACTCGAGAAATCTCACAAAATCTCATAAATTCTTTAAAATCTATTAAAATTCCACGAAATCCTTTAAAATCCCCTCAAATACATCAAAATCTCTAAAAAAAAATTCTTGAAAATACCTCTTGAAATCCTTTAAGGACATATGGTAATTTTAGAAGCCCTTAAAATTCAACAAAAACATTTAAAATCCCTTAAAATTCCTTAAAATAATTTTGGAAATGTAAAAATTTCTTATAACATTCATACAAGCTTTTTACCTTTTTAAAAATCATAAAAATCTTGTGAAATCCTTTAAAATTCCAGGAGAAACATTAAAATCCCTTAAAATCCTTTAAATTCCGTAAACTTTCTTAAATATCTCTTAAAATTTCATGAAATCCTTATTTAAAATTCCACGAAATCTTCAAAATATCATAAAAATCTCTTGTAATCCCTTTAGATTCCTAGAAACCTTTTAAAATCCCTTAAAACTATTGAAAATCTTTTGCAATCATTAGAAACTCAGAGAATCTCAAAGAATGCCTGGAAATTCTTTATAATCCTCGAAATCCTTGGAAAATCCTTTTGAAATCTGTTAAATAAATTATAAAAGCAATATACGTAATACCCCTAGTGCGAAGTCACATACGGCCCAGCAGTGGCCGAGAGTCGGCAAAAATATTGCCGAAGCTCGGCACCATCACGGCACAACCACGGAATGATAACTCCGGTCTGCACTTGGCTGCCATTGTCGGCCCAACACTGGGTAAAAAGTGACAATTGGTCCAGTAATGTGCCGCGACTGAGCCAGACTTTGGCTGATTCTCGTAAAACATGATTCGCCGTAGTAAATGTGACACTTGTCCCAATAATTTGCCGTTGCTGGGCCAAGCATCGGCAATAGATCGGCAAATTTAAATAGCCAATATAGGCAGCCAGAACTGGCCCACACTGGCCGATCTTTGGCTGCCGAAATTGGACCAAGCCTGGGCTGTGTTTTCAGCTTCGGCAATTCGCACTTGGGACGTCAAAAATATATCCCGTGTAGAAAATGCCCTAATATTCCCTACATTAAACAGGGAACTGGTCGGGTGTTGTAAAGGGTAACCTGACTAGAAAATGTTATGCAGGCTCTTGTCAGGTGATGGTAGGGTTGCCTCTGTTCGCTTTCTAGAGAATTATAGGGAAGTTTAGAAAGGTCCTAATTTAGAATTTAGACAGGCCCTATTCAAATACAAAAGGTATTTCACTAAATATATCTATTATAAAAATGGAATTTTAAATTTAATTTTAATAAATTATAATCATAAGTCTTTATTTATACATCAAATTTAAACCGTGGCGGGTAGAACGCAGTGTCGTGCCCAAGCCAAAATGTTTGACAGCGTATGCTCTAAAAGTTTGAAGCTTTGTGAAGTTGGTGGCTATCGTGGCTATATATCTTTTTTATTTGTGCTGGTGAAATAAATTATAATCCGATTGCATCATAGAAAGAAAAAGGATGTTAAACCAAATAAGATGTAAAAAATACAGATTAAACAAAAAATTACGCACTGAGCCCTCGAAAATAGTAGACGAAAGTGACAAAGAAGAAAGTGAAAGTGAGGTTATGAATGTTTTGAATGACACTTGTGAAGATAATTTGTTCTAAATATATGAAATGTTCGAAAAGTAAGGAATGTAGAAGAAAATAGAAGTGTAGAAGTATATATAAAAGTTCAGTTAAATTATGAAAAAATAATCTAGACTGTGTTTCTAAATAGAAAATTATTTGTATTTATGTGTATTATTTGTATTTATTTGTATTTATTTGTATTTAATAATTTATGTATGTTTTTAGAAATTTAATTTCTATTTAATAAAACAAAATTTGATTTAAATTAGATATTTAATTATAATTATTACGAAATCTCTTAAACCATAACCTACATAACCTCAAATAAAATTAGGGAATAATAGGGAAATTTAGTCGGGCAATAGAAAGGCATCCTCGCTCGAATCTAGCCAATGAGTCTAGACTAGTGCCTTATCTGCAAAGCATGTCGTTCTTTTCGGGTCCTTTCCAGATTTCCCGTTCAGCGCCCTAATAAAGTTAGGGCAATATGACTAGCACCCTACCAAAACCGAGTCGCAATTTCTACACGGGATAAACATAGTTAGCATAAATGTCAATTTCTATTTTCCCTGACAGCTACTCATGTTTCCCTGATATTTCCCTGACTTCCTTGACACATGTGTCCACGATATTAAAACAATTACTGTAAAAACATAAATTTCCAAACGTTTAAAACCATATTAGCAGTCTCCAACAGAAGTTTAAAACATCCACCTTGGCTAAATTGTTTTTTGAGGTGACTACAAGGTGAGAAGGGTTAAACGTTAAAAGCCCTCGGAGGATATCGATCTGAGCGCACCCTCTTCAGAGTACGTGCGGAGCTTGGAAACAAACGAGCACTCGCGTCAGTGTTGACGTGAAAATGAGCTTTTCCCTGGTGGTGTTGGTGGTGTCTGGTGGGAGGGGATAGTGTCGTCGTGTGGTGGTGGAGTCAGGGTTGGTGACAAGAGGGCGTGAGGATGAGGCTATGGGGGAAACGAGCAACTCGGGTGGTATACGTTTTGTCGCGGGAAATCGGCTGGAAAATAGGAAACCCAGCGGCCCGGTGACAAATGGTTGATCCCAGGCAACTTCGCGCCCGTTACCCGCTGGCATTTTGCACCGGGTACCTGCACTCATTGTCGCTAGGAATAACCGGGGTAAATGGCGAACTTTACACGCGACCGCTCTCATACACCTACACTATACACTATACAACAAGAAAAATACCACCATTCTGGTTTCAATCAACTCACAAGACAAGAGACAAAACTTTTCTTCTAGAGGATCTGGATTCCTGAATCGAGAGATAAATTTTGAGAACTTGTTAGAAGCGATTATATATTTTTGCGCTCGTTTCTAAAAGAATATTGTCAGAGGATAGTTAGAAATGATCGTGTATAAGATTATTGCTATAGCCATATCAAGGTAATTATTGGAGAAACTAATTGACGTCTCTAGATGGTTTTAACCTGGAGAATGAAATGAATTATACATTTTTTACGAGTAGGCAATTTTTCCGGTATGAAGATCATTGAACTGAGTTTTATAATAAAGAGTCTTAATAAAGAGTCTATTAAAAATGAATTTCAGATTCCCGTGCAGAAATTCCCAAACCTGGCCCAGATCGGTGATGGAACGCAGAACCTGATCGGGCCCAGATCTGGCCCGATCGGGCCCAGACCTAGCACGATCGGGCCCAGACCTAGCACAATCGAGCCAGATCTGGGCCCGGTCTGGTTCTGCGTTCCATCACCGATCTGAAATCATCCGATCTGGGCCCGACAGGGGCCACAGCAAAATTTCTACACGGGTTGATATAAATTCTAGAAGAATTGATAGATAAAACTTACTTATTGCTGGATATTAACTTACTTAATATTATCAAATAATAAAGGACATTGGATTGAAGTTTCAGACGTCTAGTGTGACGAAGTTTATTTAGTTTTTAATTTTTTATATTTTTTAGATTAAGAATATTAAAAAAAGTTCCAAAAAACATTTTTTGTTTTTATTTATTTACAAGCTGAAATGTACCTGAAGCTGCCCGGGATTTTAAGAGATTTTAAGTGAAAAAAGAATTTCAAGGGATTATATAGAGATTTTAAGTGATTTTAGGGAGTTTCAAGATATTTTACGGAATTTCATTTGATTTTAAGAAAGTTTCTGGAATTTGAAGAGATTTCAAGAGATTTTAATCAAATTTAAAGGATTTTTAAAAAAGTTCAAAATAGTTTAAGGATATTTAAGAGTTTTCACAAGATTTTAAGGTATTTTTAAAAGAGTTTGAAGAGTTATTAAAAGGATATTACAGAGATTTTTATGTATATTTCACAAGATTTCAAGACATTTTAAGGGATTTCAAGAGATGTCAAGTGAGTGCAAGGAATTTCAAATGATTTCAAAAGGATTCAAGGGAGTTCAAGAATTTTCAAGAGATTTCAAGATATTTTAAGTAATTGAAAAAAATGTCAAGAAATTGATTCTAATTTAGACGAAATCAAATGAAATCCCTTAAAATATTTTTAAATTACTTGAAATTCTTTAAAACCTTTAATTTAAAATCATCCGTAAATGTCTTTAAATAGTTTAAAATATTTCAAAATTTCATAGAGTTCATTAAAATCTCTGAAAATATCTTGAAATCTCGTGAAATTCCTTGAAAGCTCTTAAAAATCCTTAAAATTACTTATTGTCCAATGAAAAATTGTTAAATTCCTTAAAATTACTTAAAATTCCACGAAATATTGTAAAATTATGTCTTCATAAAATCCCCAATGGCGTAAAATTTTGTGAAATCCCTTAAAATTTTATAAAATCTCATTAAACTTCTTCAAAATCCTAGAAAAGCTGAAAAAATTGTCTCAAAATTTCTTGAAGTCCCTTAAATATCTGAAAATCACATAAAATTCATAAGATTCGTAATATTTCAGTCCACTTTAAAAAAAATCCTTTCAATCCTGAAAAAGTCCTTAAAATCATTTAAAATCTTTTGCAATCGTTTAAAGTCTCTTTAAAATTCCTTTAAATTCTAAGATATCTCTTAAAATCCAGGAAAAGGCTGGGTAAATTTCTACCAGTAAATAAATCAAAATTTTGGATTTTGGAAAAATTTTTTTAAATATTTTTATTTCCAATGAATGTAAAAATGAAAAATCGTCAGACTAGACGTCTGAAACTGCAACCCAATATAAAGGACACCTGTATAAGAAATAGTCTTTTTCGACAGTTTAATCAACATCATGTGCAATTGCATTCCATTACGAAAATGATAAAAGGATCGTTTCATACTGGAAGCTGGATTAAAATTGCTGGAAGTTTATCAACCGAATCAGCACGTTGATTCGCTCGGAAAGTCGTGAATCGAGCCATTTATTTTACAGGCTTCGTGCCATTGTGTTGGGCGACAGAAGAGACATTTTGTTGGCTGGATTTATGTCGGATGCTTCAAGGGTGACCGTATTTTTGCCATCAGCCATTGTAACCACACTTTGTTGAAAAAAGCGATAATTCTTTCAAGTGGTGGATCATAAAGTCGAAAAGAGATACTCAGTTCCTCAAAGAAAAACGTATGGATTATACCTTTATGATCAAAGTAAACTATACACTATATGTACATCCAGTAGTAAGGTCTCTGATATAATTGTTCCGCTCTGATAATTTATAGTAGATTACAACATTTTTTTGCGAGATTTCTAACTTCCTGATATGTAGTCTGAATTCATATACATTTATTAACCCATCCATCACTTGGACGTGTGTTTGTAACGACTTGTATCATTAGCAATTATCAATAATTATTCAATGTGTAAAGCAAGCCACATCTGATTATGCAATTCTTAACAATAATTAGTTGTTAGTTATTCGCGGAAAAATTTAATTGTTTCTATGCAGTATCCCTGAATCATTGAGGTGCACTTAGTTAGCGAAAAAGTCTAACGATATGTAGGTTATATCGTTTTTGCATTCATTAAAAAGAACACATTGCTACCTCACAATCTAATAATCGTCTTTAAATTGACTTTTAATAACAAAATTAATACCAATAACTTTTCCTTCTGTCTCTTAAAATTTTCCACACCTTTTTCACTAAAATATTTACTGCTAGCCATAAACATAAACCCAGCTCGGTAATTGAGAAAAAAGACTGTTAGACTAGAATTTTAATTACAGAATCAAAGGCGATAATAACATACTTTAGAATGTATACATCATACTGCATCCTACCTTTAATTAACCGATATCTTCCTAAAAGCGCCGCTTTTATTTACACAATTTAGTTTAACGATAGAGCACCGTTACTCAATTTCTAAACTTGGGAAATGAGAGATTTTAGCTCGACTTTTAGAGTGTAGCTCGCTTTAGAATCTTTCTTAATTATCCTTCAATTAGGCGCAAATAACACGGTAGTCATGGCATTGTGTTTGATTAATTAGTAAGCCTAAAAAACCTTAGGCGTTTGTTTCACTCTGGCACTTTGGAGGCATCAACTTGGTATTTAGTCACGGCAGTCTGCATTTTTCAATCCGTGCTTTATGGCCCTCGTGGACCCTATGGATTCCTCAGTCACATGCGGAATAAGAATCCCCTCGCAGCAGTGTTAAACGAGAGCGATAAAACGGAAAATTGCTGAATTCTTGGGGAATAATTAAACGAGTCCCATTCCCGGTTTCCCGCTATCATCTTCCCCTCTTCTACTTTTTGATCTCCGTTTACCCTCCTCGGTACCACGAACCCTAAATTCGCTTTCACTTCCCTCCTCCTGCAACCCCTGGACCGATTTAACGTGCGTTACAAATCGGATGTGCGCAACGATTAATCGCGGTCTCTGATTCCGAATCTCCTAATGTTTATGCGATTCCAAATGAGAAGACAAGAAAAAGAGAGAAACAGATAAAGAGGAAAAGATGTAGAAAAAGGTAGATGGTGGAGTGGCTGTGGAATTGGAAGGGGAAACAGTGATTTTGAGCGGGTGGGCGAGGGATACGATAAGCTAGGATAATCGCATGAAACGATTTACTCTCTTCACGGCCGATTAGGTCTACAATCTGTTGACTATGAAGGCGACAGCAAAAACAACCTATAGACGAGCGTGTTTCGTGTCACTAGTCATCCTACGCCAACGTAACATGATCGAAGACTTTAATCACCGGAACAACTGATTCTATTTTCATCTTATTGATTGTTTGATCTGAACATTTCAAATTGAATTCGATGAGAATGTTCGTTACACCAGAATGAATGTCCGTTTTCTAGCAGAAGCTGAACAAGTATGAGGATAATCACATGGACAAGCTAATTAGATGATGCTAACAAATGATGCTAACAAGAACTGTCAAATCTGCTTATCTATTATCTAAATTCATCAACCCTACTCTTAAAATTGGTGTCTGACTTTGTGGAATAGAGATCAACACCGAAAAAAATTCCTGATGGTATATGTGTACAAGGAATCAACTATTTTGCCTAGTTAGGACAGG
>CAJFCP010000694.1:399030-414792 GCA_904066005.1 Synergus itoensis | reverse complement strand
CTGAGAATTCATTATCCCATTTTTACTCTGAAAAACTTTTATGCCAATACAAACGAAATGTTTTTATCCACTTTTTACTTTCAGTCATTCACTTATATATAGTCAAAGTTACAGTTATATTTATGAATTTTGGTATCCAGAGTTTAAAGAGAAATTTTTTTCCGTGAAACCTAATTGATTCCCAATTTTTCTCAAAAGCTGTTAATGAAAATTGACAGGACTGAATGGGCTCGTTGCGCGAGTCGCGTTTCGTATACTTGGCAGGGCTCGTCGAAAAAGAAAATTGATAAACCTTCTCGCTTGGTTGTATCGACAGGATAAAGGCGATGAGTTTTTGTCCATGCACCACCGGAAAGTTCTTCGTCTCTCCGATGATTGAGAGCGAATGGAAGCGAGACCTGTTTTCGAAGATGACTGTACCCAGGTTGCGCAGGTGTGACCGATGGCGGCTCTCTTTGATCCGCATAAGCGACCGGCTACTTTGTCCGCGACTCACCGAGCTTCTGCCCTATTTCGGCCTAATTATTTCCAACCTGATCCAACACCTTCCCTGAACTAGATCCTTATGATTCGCGGACTAATTTTCAGCAATTCATATCTCCCATATAATTCCTAGTGCCATCTGCCGAAGACCTCTTGGAATCAAGCGAATCAAATCCGAATTACAAGGCCAAAAGAGATCTTTTATAGAATCTTTTCTTTTATCTTTTGGTGCTGCTTCTTGGAAACCTTGATGTGCCATAAGTTTTGAACGTTCAAATGAACGAAATATCTTTTCCCAATTCTATTTTATCCAGAAATACTTTTCCACCTGTAAAAATAACAATAAACATTATAAATTTCTTTTATACAGAATTATTTTCAATGCAAATGAATCAATATCTTAAAACTTTTTCTTGTTTAAAATACAATCAACACAAAAATTCGTTCATTTGAACGTTCAGAACTTTTTAGTCATGAAACCTTGTTAATTCCGAGAAATCTGAATTAAATTTGAAAATCTGATTTAAAATTTACGCATCTGTCAATGGATGCTTTTTTTTCGAAAATAAGTTATTGGAATTGTCTAGTAAATAGAAGCTGCTTTGATGTCTTCGGTTCGGTCGATGAGACGTCTATGCGGTCGGTACATCGGAATTTCGTGATGGGTCCGGAACGAATGTGTAATACGACTTTTATGGGGGGATTCTCTCGACATCTCAAGATGCATCTGATTTGTGGCTCGCTTTTGCATATGAGTAAAGGCATGCTCCATTCCGTCCTACGTCTACAAGCTATTCCCTCGTAACTTGTTCCGTTCTTCACCTTTGCCACCAAAGGCGATTATGATTATTTTCTTTTTAACTTTGTACCACAAGGAGAATAATTCGAACTCTTCTTTATTGTTAGCATTCATTGCAGGGGTGTCTATTCACGTGGGACCGAAAGGGGATACAATGTAGTTTCAATTTCCATCTTGGTCAAAGCTTGACCACATTTTTGCATATTTCGTCTCTGAAGAGTGGTCAAATAGTTTATGGTGTATTTCAGAAATACTTGAAACGACTATTTCATTTGATTATCTAATTTCAGATTTCATATTCGAATTTCAGATTTCAGATTCGAATGTTTGTAAACAGTTCAACAGTTACTTAGCTGTTGACCTGAAAGCATATTTTTAAGATTTGAATGTCACTCACACGTGAAATAATGTTCTAGAAGATTAATTTTGTGTCATTTTTTGTGTTACAGAGCAAGCCAATCACCTAAATCTCTTCAACAATAGGCAACAGCCGAAGAAGAAGCGAAAGAGTAGAACAGCTTTTACGAATCAACAAATATTTGAATTGGAAAAGCGATTTCTCTACCAGAAATATTTGAGTCCAGCTGATAGGGATGAAATTGCAGCACAATTGGGTCTAAGTAATGCTCAGGTGATCACCTGGTTCCAGAACAGGAGAGCAAAATTAAAGAGGGACATGGAGGAACTCAAAAAGGATGTTCAGACTGTCAATCCTCTCCTGGTAGCACAACATCACAAAACCTTCCTCGAAAATGTTCAAGACCTTGGAATCTTGAAGAAAAGGCCACTACCAAATTCGATGGATGAAAAGTCGTAGGCTCTGGTTTTAAAATGGAAAAGTCAATTTCCAAATTCAAATTCTTGAAATTCTTAAAATAAAATTCCTAAAATTCAATATTGTACAATGATAGATGAGTTATCTTATATATAAATTTATCGATTGCTGGAGAATTATCTTTGATCTAAATTTTGCAAGAAATATAATGCCTAATGTGTTTCGCAAAAGTCCTATTTTTTTCTTTATCACAACTTCTTTATAAAAGAATTGTCGTTTATAGATTGTAGAGAAGGGAGAAGAAATCCCTAAGAAAATTTAATATCTCTGTATGTAAATTTGTAAGATGTCAATATAAACATCGTTAATGTTAAAAATTATTTAAAAGGAGAGTCTCCAATTCCAAAGTGATTACAAAACTAAAGAGAAGCGTTTTGAAATTTCTGAAATCGCTTTCAATCTTGATGGACGTTATTAGATGCGCGTATGACTTTTATATTAATTTCATAAACGTCCTCCTTCGCTTCGATATGGAATTATGCGTTACGTTACGGCGGCGATCGAATTAGTTGGATGTATTATAATGTATTTATTATAAAAGAAAGTGATGTCCGCGTCGGGTCGGATTAAATTGATGATAATAAATTATTAGTAAATATATATAGCTTATAAATTATGAGTCGCTTTCACCGGCTATCTCGTGTACATAATGTTGTATATAGCATATTTGTCATTAACTAGAAGATTTTTCCGTGTAGGTAACGTAGAGCCATATAGATGGGGCACTGCAATATACCTAATTGTCAGTTTAATTAGGGAGTTTTACGATTTTGTATGATATAAATTCTACGGTGTGCATGTTACTCGGAATGACAAATGGACGCGTGAATGGCTCAGAGTGCCTGTACAAACAGAGTAGAACAGTGTATAGCGATCCAAAATAAATAGAAAATTCATTATATCTTAATTACACGCCTTATTCTTGATACCCTTTTCACCCATCCCATAATAAATACCTTCGAAGAATATTTGTGTTAAGAAGATAAGATAATATTTTAAAAGTTCAAATATTTCTTAACTTCAAGAAATTTGGGGAAAAACGATCTATATTTTGCTTCAGATTAATCATTTTTGAGTGAAAATGTAGTGGAATGTTGAAATCTATTAATTATTAGTGATTAATAAACTAATATTTAAAGATAACTTACAATCATTCTACTTTTTTCTGTTTAAAGAAAGTTTCCATTTTGGAAATATAGAAATATAGCTACAGAGATGAAAAATGTCAAAGTTTAAACTTTTTGCATGAATCAGGCTAAGTATTCAATCAGACATTTTCCGGTTCCATATAATCATTTTTATATTTCAATAATAGGAACTCAACAAAAAAGAAAAAGAATCTGACTCAAAAATATCTCTGAGCTCAGAGATTTTGTGAAATACCTTTAATTAATGCGAATTAACAAATAAAGATTTCTTTTTGTTTTTCATTTGTCATAAATATGTCAATAAACAATCTCTGGGACTTGACAATAGCAATAGTGAGAGGAAAAAAACGAATGACAAATGACAAGCCACCGATTGTTCGGTTCTTTTATACAAAGGTTGAAAACTCTCGGTCGTTTGCTATTTGTCATTCACTTGTCTTTTCAACTCAACTTGTAACTGCTGACACGTGGCACCGCACGTGCAGGATTATTAGTAACAGAACAGACTGACTGAATTGCGTATGTAGTTAATGGAATTATAATTAGTACGCTGATTACAAGATTCGAAGCAATCTAGAATCCATAATAAAAAAAAAAATTAAGTGAAAGTATCAGATTCATTTAGTACTGCTAAAATATACCTGCTATCAATAATAAATCTAGAGTACAAGTTTTTATAAACGTCCAAATATAATTTCATACATACCTAAGAAAGTTTCAACTTTGCTGATAATAATGTAAATCATTATGTCATTATCTGTAATTATTTTAGAAAATACTCGTCTGAAGGTGAATTCCATTTCAACTACTTCCAGCAATTTAGATATTAAAATAGTTTCGCTGAGATCCGAAAATTTAATCAATTTCGTGATTCAGAGATTTAAATTCGTTGATAAAGCTAATTACTTTGGTCTTATAAAAGTTGACTTTTTCTTTTAGATAAAATAAAAATATAAATAATCGATTTTGAAACTTAATATGCAAAAATACATTAATAAATAAGTAATAACTTCAAAGTTGTTAATAAATTCGAGAATCTTCAAGAACTCCAATTGAAATATAAATTTAAAAGGCTGATTATAATACTCGTTCAGCTCTTCCATTATTTCAGTTATTTTAAAACATTTTAGAAATGTGTGTATTCTAATATTTTATAAAAGAAATTTATTAATTTAAACAAAGTTTGATTTTATCGCTAAAGTCATAAAAGAGATTGTTGAAAATTTTGAAAAATAAGAGAACCGAAATAGTAAGAAATCTACATGACTTCCACGATAATAATAATAATTATTATTACAGTCTGGTTGATTTAAGAGTTTAAAGTTAAGAAGTTTTTTAATTAGATGCTATAACTAGCAGAGATTTTACTAATTCAACACTTGGAAAATTTTTCAGTTTTAGAATGAATAAGTTAAATTCTAAGATAATTTTAAAAATACTTCTTCTTTGTATTAAAATAATTCTGTGTAAAGTTTTATATTATCTGAATTCTAGAAATTAGACAAGAAAATTGCTTAGGAGTCAAATTGTAAAAATTAATCCTTGCAAATCCGACGAGATGTTATGGAATTCACCCCAGAGTCTGCAAAAAGAAAAACTGTTGAAATTTAAGGAAATTAAATAACAATAAAATTATATGGAGTGGTATTATAGGTATTTTCATTATGCAGAACAATGCAGAATGTAAAAGGGCTAAAAGAGGTAAAACCGCCAAAAATTTCGGAGCACCATAACCTTAAACTGGGAGCTCAAAATCACGGAAAAAACAGGACGCAATTTGGTTACCTGGCGATTATAAAACAACTTGAAAACGAAAATCAATATTTCTCGATCAAAATCAGGTCAAGTTTTGAGAGAGAAATGTGCCAAAAACAGTTTTTCGACTAGAAATGCGATGGTCTAAAAATGACAAGTTGACAAAGACCAAATTTAGATCAAATCACCTACATAGAATTTGGAGTAAAAAAAGGGAGACTCACCTTATTTTCTGCAGTTTTTAGCATCAAGACAACAAAAAATACTTCGGAGACTCAAAAAACCACCGAATTTAAGTCATTAAACAATAAAATTTGATAAATTTACTAACGACAGAGCCGTTTTCAACAAAATGGTGGAAAAATCGATATAGATTTTTGTACAATGAATAATCACTTCAAACACCACTTTCGCAACACTCCTGACGATTATTAACGGTTTTAGAATACGCGAAATACTGAAAAGAAACTTATTGCTCCGAATCAATTAATAAATACAGTTGTTTTTTACTTCGGCAATTCCACATAAATAGACAATAGGCACTGCTGCACTGGCACGCGACAAAATTGTGGAGTCAACTATCGACAGTGCTGTCATCATTGTAAACTAAAATTTTCTACATAGTCACGTGACCAAAATTTCAAATTTCAGATCATAAATCTTAAATAAAATACTCCTGCGTAGGTATTTAGTAAAATGTTGTATTAAGTATCAAAAAAGGGAATGTATTATATATTACAACTTATTAATTTCAATCGGAATTTAAAGAAAAACCTCAGAAATCAATATATTAAAAATCGAATGGAAATTTGGTTTTGAAAAGTTGGCGGAATTTGCAAAGGTCAATGACATTGCAATAATCAACCGACAGTTGGCGTTGTTCATTTGCCTTGCGAGGGTCAGTTTCTTTTGACTTTTCGCGTAAATCGGAGCCGGTCTTGAGAAAAATTGTCAAAAGAGCTTAAATTACGCGTCGATTTTCTAAAATCGTGTTGTTTTCGGGAATTCCGCGTTATAAAGTTTCATTTGTTTCTCGCGAGTGAAAAGTGAAGTGAAAAAATATTCTAAAAAGTCTCGTTTCTTTCGTCGTTTTTTCAGGTATTAAAAAATCGTTTTATCGTATAAAACCGTGTTAAATAAAGTGCATCTATCCGTTCAAGAAGATTATTAGACTCAAAATTCCCTTTCTGAATTTCTAACGTATGCTAAAGAAGGGACGAGTCCATTATTTACTCCAAAAAAGTAAATAGTCATTATAACCTCAAACTGGTACGTATATGTGTAAAAAAATGTTCGGATAAGTGCATTGTTGCGAAATTTTCATAAATTAATTAACAATTGCTGGCACTTGTTCTGAAAACAAGATTTTACTTTATTTATTTTACAGGGTGGTATAATCCAGGAGCTGACCTTGGATCTTTCTCGAAGATTTGAGTGGATTAAGTAAAAGACATTTATAAACAAAGTTGAAGGTCACATGAAGATTCTGAGCTGTAAGTCTTTGTTATTACTTCTAAATTGCAATTTTTTCTGCAAAACAGGTAATGGAATACCAATTTCTTAAGAATCTTTTTATTTTTATGTTTATGCAAATATGTCTCTTTTTATCTTAAAAGGCGATTTTGCTCTACATTGTTAAGAGCAAAGTTCGAAAAAGAGGTAAGATATTTAGTAATGCAGGGGAAATGACAAAGGTACAAACACGCACGTTTATGCACAGCAGGCGTGCATCTAAGGCGCGAGATGAAAAGAAATTATTGGCCAAAAATAGCGCAAAGCGTTCGGTTCTTCCGAGAATCTTTTTGATGCGGTTCGCAGGGTTTACCCAGGGCTGTAATTTATTAAGATGAAGTCATTACGCTGCCTGTGTAAAATTCATTTGTGTAAAGCCTGCAACTCGTCATAAATGAATACCTGACATAACAAAACTCGGCCGAACTGGTCATAGTACCTACGCTCTAACACTAAAGTAAATCAGAACACCCCCTTCGTTGAAGAACATTAACGTCGGAAACAACCGAACTTTTAAAATGCGATAAGCATTTTACAGCACGAACTTAACACATTTTATGCTAAACTAAAGTTCACTTCAGTTTTTCAAAATCACATAAGCATATCCAAACTTAAATTATATTAATTATCGATGCCGAAAATTGATTGATAGCCTTGATGATTTTCTGAAATGGATTCAGATCTAATTCTTTTTTCTAAATAAAGTTTCCTAAGATTCGAGTAGTCTGACCAGACTCGGAAATTAGAACTTTATTCACCGGGAAAAAAATAAATAGAATGTATTTGAATATTCTTAAAATAGACTCTAAGGTAATTTACTTAATTTAGTTGTTGCCCATCAATGTTTTACAGACAGGTTGAATTATCTTTTTTAAAATGTATTTTTCAGACTACGAGGAATGAGCATTAATTGGCTGGAACGAATTTGACTTTTTCTGAGTATATTTTCTAGGGTTTGTAATTTCCTCAACCCCTATTAAAATAAATTTCACTGAACCCCAAATTCACCAGATTTTAGAAAATGAGGTGTAACTGAAGAATAGGGTTTTCACACAAAGGTGAAGAAATCGGCACTTTTAGAGATTTCCGTAACCACAAATTTTAGAAATGATTGTCGAAAGACACTAACGACAAATAAAGACTTCAAAATGATTTCGTCGCTAGCAGTCTGCCAGCTGTCGAAACTATTACAGCGGTCGTCGTTAAGTGTAGGTTCGGTTTTCTTTAGACACGCGTTTGTGGAGCTTCACACCCCGAAAATTAAGATAACAATAATTCTTTATACCCTAATGGCCCTTCCGTAAATCATCTTCACCGGAAGTAATTTGATTGGTATCACTAATGACTCCAAATTAGCGATTTTGAAATAATCGTTCCAAACTATTCCATTCGTCATTTATATTGAAAAAGATGCTTAGAAGAGAATTATACTCAAACCTATAATTTGATTAAAGCCTAAATTCGGTAAAAGTCGATTCCAAAATTGATTGATTTTGATCGCAGGAATTTTAGGGAAAGTTGATAGTTTTTCTTAGTGTCCTGAGTCGTAGGATTTATGAATTTCAATTTACGAATTTGAATAGGAAATTAATAGTTAAACATCAAAAAAAGTATATAGATATTGCTTGGTTTGTACAGACCACGGACGGCTTATTCTCTTTGCTATTATCTTCGAAGCCATATATGAAGCAGTAAGCAAGGTAGCCCACACCGCCTTGTAATTCAGACGCCGCTACATCCAAATAAAGAATTCATAATGGCGATGATGACCACCGCCAATTTTCTCGATATATCCGATACACCAATAACTCAACCGATCCCATCTTGTCGAGCATGATCGTTTATTGTCCTTCAATCTTTATGGCTTTTGTACTACCGAGTGAAATCATGCGGTACCAGCGGCGCCTTTTATTGAAAATATTCTTCAGCTTCAGTCCTCCTTCGGTCCTTCCTTAAAAAAATACTGAGCCATTTACGAGATAAATTATTGACTATTGATGAATGTATTTCCAGCTTATTATTCAATCAAGTTTAAAGGATTCTAATAGTTTCTACCTGCACCAATAATTTCTTTCTGACAGTTTAACAAATCAGTTACGTTTCCAATGATTATCTGGACCTGGTGCTAAGTTATAGAAATAATTATAGGCTTTATAGATCCAGTTTTACAAATATCTTTACTTTTATCTTTTGCATTACAGGATTGGAGATAATCCACCATGATTAGTGTTGCAGGTTTCATCAAAGTAGTAAACAAGAAAGGCGGCAAATGTACATGATCACTTTGAGTAATCCCACAGGATGTTCAATGACGGTTTTCAAGGGATCATTCTCATGGTATTGACACGCCCACGTAATGCAGATTCATTTACTCGTTGAGTCGCTTAACCTGCTGGCAAACCATGCGTCAGTCATCCTCAGAAAGGCATCACGAAGAAGCAGATCCATAATTTCGATGCGAACACGCGAGGAACGTGTTTCCCTCGCATTGGTAATTAGACGCAGATCGAGGTTCATCCCTTCTCATCGACGAACCTTGTTAATACGATATCTTGAGCTTGGTGCCTTCTTTTACCTCTTCGGCGTCATTATCAGCTTGTTCCTTTTCGCTGCTCGCTTACGCGTCAGCGACATCGTAATCTCTTGCATGGCCTGTGCCATTTGGATTGAAATTACTACCTTGCTGTAATTAGATTCGTGTCCTCATGCAGGATGTTGAAGACTTATGATGCATCAAGATGAGGGAAGTGCATTTCTTGGATTATGGCATTAGGAAATCTGGTCATGAGGGTTCTTCTTAGGTGTTTGAGAAAAAACGCTTTGATGTTATATACTTTTAACGATCTCAAATTGCATTTCGTACTTTCTTGTTGAATATCGATTCCCTGGGTTCTGTCTGAAAGAAAAAAAAAAGTTTTGAGGCCTCACTTCGTAGTCTTTTTCATTTGGTGCTAAATTATAGACTTAAGAATATTCGTACTAATAATCGTACAAAAATTAGAAGAAACTTTGGAAATTTGGAAGATTAGGGGCAATTTAGAATTTGAATTATTTCAAATTTGAACTCTTTAAATGTGAATTAATTGAAAGTTACTGATTCAATTACACAATTATTATTTAACTGTCAGTGAAATTTAACTCATTGATTCATAATAAGGTGATTTATTAAATTTAAACCAATACTTTAAAAAATTATGAAGTAAATATCAATATTTATGTTTACATTTACATAGTAATCGCTGAATTATTTAAAATAGAAATATTTCAAATCGAATTTGAATAATTTACACATTTTCGTTTTTTCAAGAAAGTTATTGAATTGTTTAATTCTTCATTTTTCCAATTGAATCCAAAATTCCTTATTTCAGAAGGTTGACAGTGACTACTATTTATTTTGCTGTCAGGAATGTATTTTGAATATGAAATATTCCTTTTTGACAATTTTCTTTTTTAAAGTTAACAGTTTCTAATGCCTAGTTATAAATTAGGTAATTATTAATTTATTTCTTTTTTCTCTTGGCAATATCTAATTTATTTAATTTTGAAGGCTACTCAGAACTTTTACTTCAAAAAGTTATAATTTGAATTACAATTTCAACTCTTTAAATGAGAATTACAGTTAAAAATTACTGATTCAATTAATTATTATTAAACTAACAGTCAGTCAAATTTAAGTCATTGATTTATAATCAGGTGATTTATTAGATTTAAACGATTACATTCAACAATTATGATGTATGTAAATATCAATATTTTTATTTACACTACTTCCATAGTAATCTTTAAAATAGAAAATAATTCAAATGAAATTTGAAATTTAGAAAATTTTGAATTTTAGGTTTTGAACTTTAGAATTGCGGAATAATTTAAACATTGTCGTGTTTTTAATAAAATTTTTGGATTGTTCAATTTTTCATTTTTCCAATTGAATTCAAAATTCCTTAATTTATTCAGAAGGTTGACAATGACTAAGCATATACATATTCTGGTGTCAGGAGTGTATATGGATTTGAATTTTAAAAATGTAACAGTTTTTAATGCCTAGTTTTAAACATTTTAATTTATTTAATTTTGAAGGCTACTCAGAACTCTTATCAGAACTTTTGATTAAAAGAAGACAATACAAATAATTCTTCAGTATTATTTTTATAAAAACCTTTTCTCACAATTTTGTTGAAAGAGTGTTTATTAAAAAATCTGCCTATATAAAAAGCCACAAACTTTATTTCTTTTTTACTCTGATATAGTACAAATCTTGCACTTGTGGTACTAACTTCCCTCTGTGATCTGATAACATTCAACCTCGTGTCACGGCATTCGACATATTATGTCACGACATGAATGCACTTGGCAGGCGGGTCTGTCGAGTTTGGTCACACAGTAATCGCTAATAGAATGTTGGTATTATAATGTTTCGATCCTCGTTCACGTTGCGTATGTGGAGAAAGGCGCGTCATAAACGCTTCGAAAGCCGTGATGCCGTTAGAATAGATTTAGATACGGTTATGTTTCAAATAAACTATTGTTCACGCAGCCCTAATTTCTATCTGCTATATGCATCTTTCAGTATATCAAAAAAGAAACTTTTAAATTTCCTGTGTGGAAAAATTTCGGGGAGCTGGCCAGACCGCCTTGTCTGTTAAGAGTTTGAACAGAAACAAAAGACGGTCTGGCCAGTGCCCAGAAATTTTTCCACACGGGTTGTAAAAAAGTTTCTTCTATTTTCTTCTTCAATTTTCTTCTACCGCTGAAGATATTAAATCCCTTTGGTCAGATTTCCAAGATAAGGTGGCATGTAAGAGAAGCATATCATTAATCTGCAATGACTGATGATTCTAGTAGACCGGAGGCATCAGAAAAAAGGGTTAGACTCTTTCTGATTTTTCGTTTATGATCACATTGACCACACACGTATATGCAACACGCCCATATTTTCTTCGCGCGTCAAGCATGTCATTATGCATGTGTAAACTTACACATGTGCTCAGGCTTCGTTAGCGTTGTTGAATATCATGGCTTTTTAGCCTCTAGGTGTCATTAGGGTGCGGATGGACAAACGGATGAACGCTGATTGGTCTCGGCCAATCGCCTTCGGGGACATTGGAGCATCAGCTGTCCCATTCTCGCGGAACACGATTGAAGATGTTCTGCTTCGTTCGAATGGCGATATGCTGTGGTGCTACATAGAGAGAAATGCTTATCCACTTGAAACGAGTAAATCTAATTGAATACGAACCTGATAAATTACTTCCTGGTTTCAGATTGTCTTCGAGGCTAAATGCAATTTATCACACTTTTCTCCGGGAAAAGCTCATTTCAGGCAGGATTGAGATGGATTTCACTTGGTTCAAGGCACGTTCGGTATTAAAAAGATTTGCATTTCTGCTGAAAGGGTTATTTCTTGGTAAAATCGGAAACGTAATTCTGTTGATTCAGGAAAGTCTCTCATTAAGTGAAGTTTATTAGATTAGTGCATAGAATCGTTTAATCGTTTAATGTAATAGCAAAGTTAAAAGGGGTTGAGCTTCTCTACTTTAATTGAATTGTATGCAAACAGGGTGGCCACAAGGTACAATTTTTCAATTTTCCTGAGTTTTCTTTGACTTTTAGACAAATCTTAGACAATTTAAATTTCTGACTGAAATGTAATACACTTGCTAATACATTTTTTATAATGCGTTAAAATTAAACTTTAGATTCTGTGGAATATTTTAAAAGTCATAAAAAATCTCTTTACATCGTTTAAAATTCCATGAAAAACTTTTAAATTCTTTAAATTTACTTAAGATTGATAAAGATCGGTTCTAAATTTTTAGAAACCTTTTGAAATTCCTTAAAATTTCACGACAATGTTCGAAATTCCTTAAAATTCCTAGAAACATCTTGAAATGCCTTACACCCAGAAAAAACTTTTCTTGAATTAAAGAAACTTTCGTTGAATCAAAGAAATTGTAGTATTGATATATGGTCCAAGAAACATTTCTTTAATTCAAACAAATTATTTTTTAATTAAACAAACAGTTTCTTTAAATTAAAATAATTCAAAATAATTTTGTTTGAACCAAATAAATTTTGTTTAAGTGAAACAAAATTAGTTTAAAAGAAAGAAAATTTTCTTTAATAGAAAGAAATTTTTACTTTAAAATATTAAAATAAAAGTTTTTATTTAAACCAAGCTTTTTTTTTTTGAGTGTAAAATTTCACTACCTTTAAACTTTTTTTAATTCCATGAAATCCATTAAAATTTTCTCAAAATAATTTTAAAATCTTTCAATTTTACTTTAAACTCTTTACTTTATATTTCTAAATTCCAGAAAATTCCAGAAAATCTCTTAAAATGTCATGGAATCCTTTCAAATTCTATAAAACTTTTTAAAAATCATAAAAGCCTCTTGAAATATTTAAAAATTAAAATTAAAGATTTAAAATCCCTTAATATCCTTTAAAATATTTTAAAACCCCGCAGTATCCATTTAAAATTTCACAAACCTTTTAAAAATCAAAAATATTTCTTCAATTCTTGTAAAATTCCACGACAAACTTTAAAATCCCTTAAAATTACTTAAACTTCAAAATGTATTAAAAATTCTTCAAAATACAACATTTAAAATCTGATAAAATCCTTTCCTAAAAATATTGAAAAATATCATGGAATCTTTTCAATTTTCACAAAAAGTTTTAAAATTCATAAAAACCTCTTGAAATACTTTAAAATTTGAATAAAACATTTAAAATCCCTTAATAGCCCATAAAATATTTTTAAAATACCACGAAACCCTTTTAAACTTTCACAAACTCTTTTAAATATCAAGAATATCTCTTTAATTTTTGTAAAATTCCATGACGAACTTTAAAATCACTTAAATTTCATCACAATCTCTTAAAAATTTCCACAAATCTCTTAAAAATCAAAATAATGCATTTAAAATCCTTAAAATCTCACAAAATATCAAGAAATCCCTT
Source organism: Synergus itoensis (assembly GCA_904066005.1). Lineage (NCBI taxonomy): Eukaryota > Metazoa > Arthropoda > Insecta > Hymenoptera > Cynipidae > Synergus > Synergus itoensis. Next base: position 401,297 of record CAJFCP010000694.1, on the reverse strand, counting down.
GAAACTCTTGGAAATTTAAACTCTGTTAAATAAACTATATAAGCTATTTCTATTTCTGTCAGCTACTCGCATTTCCCTGTCATTTCTGTGATTTTCCTGACAAATTTTTTTTTCATGACATTTCCCTAACTTAATTCTCTGACTTGTAACCATCCAGGCAAACAATTTAAAATTGTACACCTTGCGGAAGGAACATAGAACGTAGAAGTTTATATATAGGACTAGCAGAATCTTCTTTCGTTCAAGGAGAAATTCTCCGAGCTGTCAATAAACAAAAGGCTCCTAAAAATCTTGAACAGATTTGTTCCAAGTGTCTAGCTTTGTGCACAATACACAATACCAATAACCATAGGAGCGGACAATGATCACGGTGACGTCATGTTGGAACGGGGACCAGATAGGTTAATGGTAAGAAGGCCCGGGACCAAGACGGAGCCTGCCAGCGGCTCGGCTCCTGATTACAGACTTCGGGATCCTCTACACTTTCGCTCTCACCTCGGGTATAGTGGACGATTCACCTCGGATATCACTATAGTTCACACTGCGACTGGCAGTTTGTCCAATCAGCCAAGGTGTTGTAACAGGTAACCATGGAGGTGGTCCCCGACATTCCAGTTTCTCATGAAATTTATCGATGCTGTATTCCACGCTTGATGTTCTGCGCCTAATGTGACACACCAATGACCAGCGATGTCTCGTTTGTTGCCGTAATTAGTGCTCCACGGCCGTCGAATTGCCATCTCGCCCTCCCAATGAGCTCTTTAGTTTTTGAAATTGGTCATCAAACTCATCAATGCGCAACTTAATTCCTTTAAATGGTAGCATAAATATCAGTGGATCGATAAGTGGACATAGAATATATTTATGTAGATGTAGAATTCAGAAATTTATTCGAATGGGGTAATAAAATTTCCACTTAGATGGAATATTTTAACGAACGACTCCTGGTCTTAAACTTGTTTTTAACGCTGTTTTCGGGTAGTATCGAAGCTTTGACCAATTATACCTGTCGAGTTGATTCAATTGGTATTATATTATCATAAAAAGAGGGGAACATCTGGCTTTGGAGAACGTGGTCACATGAAATTTTGAAGTCCAATCTTCTTGTGAATTGAGATGGAAATACGAATCAAGAATGTCCATCACAAGTTGAGTAATTCGACGGTCGCTTATTGTCAGTCGGTTTATACGAGGTATGGATTTAGGGTTGGTTAGGTTGGCTTTGGTAACATCGACTAGGTGCATAGCGTGGCGTGTGTGTCGGCGCAGGCAGATTAAAGGCTTCAGGATAATTAAGTAGCGCCTTCGAATAACGCCCAGCTACAACACAACGATCCGATCTTCGTATTCAGGATTTCCCTAGCCAAAAGGTTCGCCGTTCACTCGTTCCTTCTGTAGTCCTTTCCTCTGAAGTCAGTCTCTTGAGGAGCCAATCTGTCAATTCATCTGTGTCTACACTCTTTAGTATCTCAACGACTTTGCTTCTATTGAAACACGATTTCCTGATTGGAACTGAAAGACTCAGGTGAATAAGAAAAGATGGTGAACAGATGGTGTCCACGTGATGTTAGGAAGGTATCAGTCGATTGACTGGACATGATTGAAGACGATTGGTTGTGACTGTGTGTGATATATGTACTTGGCAGTTTTGTAGTCTACAGGTGCAAACTTTCAGCACTCCTTACTTATTACTGCAGTACTACATAAACGACTGCTGACCTTTGACATCAGTTGTTGTCTTAGGGAGCTATCTTGCTGTAATGTAAGCTAGAATGTTTCAAAATAATTGAGGAAGTTCATAAATCAATGATGCGATGTTCATAAACTCAGACGTCCACTAGTTTATATTTCATGAAATTTTTAGATTACACAGGCACACAAAAAAAAAAGAGGTCTGTACCAAGAACCGGACCTATATATTCGTATGTATTTTGACGCGCTGAATCCGAATCCGGAGTCCGTTTTGCTCCATCATGTCAAATTTAAGGGCATTTGAAGGTCAAATTGATTCAAATTAATATTTCTATATATTTTTGGGGTTGTTGAATCCAAATCCGATGTCCGTTCGATCCGAAAAGGTCAAATTGAAGGTCATTTTGGAGGTTAAATATTAAAAAAAATCTTAAATGATAAAAAAAAGTTGGATGCATATCTAGACGTAAAATTTCCCGTTCTTTCAGAATCTGCAGTTGAAAATTCATTTTTAGCAGAATAAACACATAAAACGGACATCGGATTTAGATTCAACGACCCCAAAAATATATAGG
>CAJFCP010000694.1:387385-398630 GCA_904066005.1 Synergus itoensis | reverse complement strand
AATCCAAATCCGATGTCCGTTTGATCCGTTTGGATCCGAAAAATATATAGGAATAATAATTTGAATCGATTTGACTATTTTTCCAGGATTTTACCTTGAAATGACCTTCAACCTGACCTGATGAAGACAAACAGACACCGGATTCCGATTCAGCGCGTCAAAATACATACGAATATATAGGTCCGGTTCTTGGTACAGACCACTTTTTTTTTGTGTGCCTGTGTTATCAATCAACTAGTCATAGCACAGTATCAGAATAAGCTTTGAAGTTGAAGATTCATTGATAGTCTGAACTAAAATGTACTGTTAACTGCGAAGCTTGATCATTCAGATGCAGGTGATGAGTTCGTTAGGACGGCCGGAAGTTCCTGTTGCTCAGCAATAACTTGATCGTTACTTACTCTCAACCTTCATAATGCTCGTCATCAACAGCTGCCCAGAATACTTATTAGCTCCCACCGCTAAAATTCTCTTCTAGTCAAACGACCATGTTACCATTAACCAAATTTATCCAGAAATGGCAATTAGGAACATTAGCAATGAAGAGTAATCTGGTTCCCTTTCCTTAAAATCAGAATCAGGTCTCATCCTGGTGAAGAGTTCCCTGGATACCAAGAAAGGAAGGACCCAGTGCGGGATTATTAGTGAGCGGGTAGTCGTAGAAGGTGTGATTCTGACGTGTTGGACGCCTCTTCTCTGCAGGTGAGACCGCGAGAGGGCACGAGAGGAGAGTGAGAGAGAAAGATAAGGAAGAGAGCTGAGATGAAGAGCGTGAGGGAGAGGACCGAGTTGAACTGGAGAAGAGATCAGGGAATTGACGCGAGATTGAGAGAGAGAGGAAAGGAGCGAGGTTAAGAATAAGAGGAAGAAAAAGGGGTTTTAGGGTGGGAGAAGATCAAACGAGCCGACGAGCCACGGGGTGGTCTCTACCCGCGCTTCTTCCACTCTTCCTTCTTCTTCTTCTGCTTCTTCTTCTCTTTTGCCGCTGCCTACCAACCTCTCTCACCTATATTATTCATATTTCCATGCTCATGTTCCTGACTATGTGGTTCGACGATCTACGCTCTTTTACCGTACGTCCCTGGGCCCCACCTATAGTGGCCACTTTGTAGCTGATACCCCTGACGTATGCGTTTTAAGTACTTGTGGACGTTCTACTGTGAAGAACTTGTCGATCAATGACGATAAGATTCATGATCATTTAATAGGCCTCGAATATCGTGATTAAATAGGTCTTATTCATTCGCGTGAATGCTATTCTTCGGCAGATTCTTGCCTGATGGTCATTCTTTGAAATTTGGTTCCTTTTTGTTTGGAAAATAGATCTCGGAATTGATACTCATTCAGGGGAAGGAAGATCTTGTCTACCATGGGTGTTGAAAACTAAATTCGGACCGATTAAGGGAAAATTGTAAATTATGACGTCACTATTTTTACGCACCGTACAATATATATTTTCTCTTCTGATTTTTAAACCAAAGAAAAGATCTAGCTGATATTTTTGGAAGTGATAGAAACTATATCAGTGCATGTTGTTCTTCTCATTAAAGTTTGTATTTTGTTTGAGTACTGCCATTTTAATTAGTTTTAATTTGTAATGTAAGTGAGAACAGGGTTTTAGTGCCCTCGTTTCATTATTAGTTAGGGCACTAAAACCCTGTTCTCATTTATATTGCAAATTTTAAAATTAATTAAAATTACAGTAATTCAAACGAAATACAAATTTTAATGAGAAGAACGACGTACACTGATGTAGTTTTCGTCATTTCCTATTTCATTTGTCATTTTATTATTTCAGCAAAATATCTTTGGATTAAAAATAAGAAGCCGGAAAAAATACATATGGTGCGATCGGTAAATAGTGACGTTATAGTTTAACAATTGTCTTTAACTCCTTGCCCTTCTGGAAAGTTTCCAAGAAGTTTTTAGGGAATTTCGTGAGGATTTTCATGGAAATTCTGAATCTCCTCTCCGCTTATCATGAATCTTTTCGGGATCTGATTTATCTGTAATTGATTTACTGACCGATTTGCATTGCTCACAATCCGAAGGAAGCTTATTCTTGAATGAAAGTAAGGAAGATCGGGTCTACTTGTCGCGAGGCTCAAAGCGAGTTTTTCGTTCATAAATAACATTATAAGCCGACGATTTAATAGCTCGATAAAATGAATATTCAAAATAATAATATGATATATACCTTCACTTATTTTAAAAGTAAAACAAGATGCAATTCGATATTTTTAATTTGAATCCGTCATGATTGTAATGTATGTAATCAGTGTCCTTGGTCAGTTGTCCCTCGATTCCGTCATGAGTTGCCTGAAAGATTCCCGAATCTCTACTTTTTTTTCGCAACAAGACCCAGAATTCCAGAAATATCAAAAATAGTTGAATCGATGATCATAGAAAATACGGCGCCAGCTTATAGAGTATATTTTATAATTCCACAGACAGCTCTTCTCCCACCTGGTTCTGAGGCTGATTAACGATAGAAACCTAAATAGTAAACTCGTATGGCGCACGAGACCGGCTACTGAAATTAGGAATGTGGTGTGAATTAGGATTTAGCTCATTCGTGTGGCGTATAGTTGATACACACATAAAAGACCCTACCTCTAAACTCTAAAGCTTCGCCGCGTCGGTTATCGGCGGACTTAAATCTGCTTATCCATTAGAACCTTTCTCATACTTCGTCTTACGTTTTTCACTTAATTAAGAAAGCTTATTTATGGGTTTATTTGTAGAATCCGTCTCGAAAATGTGTTTGAAAAGGTCGGTTTACCTGCTACTGTGAGTTTGAATACATAAATGCTTTCTGATTAGGTATGTCAATGGAATATTTCTCAATAAAATATATCCTTTGAATATTAATTCCGTAATTTCCGTGTAAGTTACGAGTTTCCTATTTTAAGAAAGGCTTTGATTAAACAGGAATATTTTAATTGAAATAGTTAAAAAATAGAAAAAGGAAATTGGGAAGATGAGCAGTAACTTTGAATTTGATTGGTATTGGTTTAGTTAGGAAATATTAGGTTCGTGTAGAAATTTTTATGGGATCCTGATGGGGTTCTGGCCAGTTTTCCCTAGTTGTAATGTACTCCTGACCTGGCAGACAGGAAAGGACCCTACAAGGTGCGTCTCGCTTTTACTGGTATATGCCCCATCTAGGGAAAACTAGTCAATACCCTATCAAGATTAGAAAATTATTCTGGATTCATTATTTGTAATATTTGATTACTTCACTGGTTAATTTTCTGAAAACAAAAATCCCATTATAAAAAAGATAGAAATTATATCGAAACAAGTGGTTTAAAGGATTTTTTTGGAATTTGAAAATAATTTAAGGGAGTTTGAATATTTTAGAGTAATTAAAAAATGTTGTGAAGTATTTCAGGGGATTTTAAATGATATTAAAGAATTTGTAAGGATTTTCTAAAGATTTCAAGTGATTTTAAGGAATTTAAGAGAATTTCAAGTGATTTTAGAAAATTTAAAAGAATTGCAATAAATTTTACAAGATTTCAAAGGTATCAAGATTTTCCAAAGGATTTTAAGTTGTTTTAAGAATTTTAAGGGAATTTCAAGAAATTTCAACTGATTCTAGGGAATTTAAAAGGATTTTAATAAATTTTACAAGATTTCAATGTTATCAAGATTTAATATAGGATTTCAAGTGATTTTAAGTGATTTAATGGAATTTAAAACGATTACAATAGATTTAAAGAGATTTTAAAGAGTTTTAAAAGAACTCCAAATAATTTAAGGATTTTCAAAAGCTTTAACAATATTTTAAAAATTTCAAGATATAAAGGATTTCAAGTGATTTTAAAAGATTTCAAAGATATCAAGATTTCCTAAACAGTTTTAAGATATCTTAAGTGGTTTTAAAAAATTTAAAGTGATTTCGTGAGATTTCAAATGATTTCAAAGAATTTTTAAGAAATTTCAAAAAAAAAATTCAAAATAGCTTCAATACTTTCAATTATTTAAAAATATTTGTACCTAACTATTAAAAAGGAATTTTAATAATATTCAAAATTTTCGAAGGATTTCAAAAGAATATAAAAAAATGTAAGAATTTTCAAGAAATTTCAGACTTATAAAAACACGTGAAAGAATTTCAATAGATTTCAAGTGATTTTTTTAAGGAATTTCAATAAATTAAAAGAAGTTTCAAGATTTTGAAATAATTTGAAAACAAAAAATGTTTTTGGATTCTTTAAAATCTGTTATAAATCTCTTGAAATCTGATGAAATTTGTTAAAATTACTTGTAATCATTTCTAATGTTTTATAATTCTCTGAGATCAGTAGATCACTTGTAATTTATTATAATCTTTTAAAATCTCTTTAAATCTCTAGTTATGAAAAATTATGAAAAAATTCAGGAATAATGCATGATCATTTTCTGATCGATTTTGCAATAAATTTTTTTCTTAATTTTTATAATATTCTCGATTTCTATTCATTAGGTATACGATAACTTATAACCACCTCGCGAAATGTGGAATAGTTCACTTTGATCTAATCCACGTATTTATTTTACGGAATTTTAAGCTTGTTACATGAAATTCAAGAAAATCGAAAATAGTAAATGTTGCTCAGCTACAAAATAAAAATTTCCTGAAAACCTGTTTAAAATTCTTAGAAATAGGTCCGTGTTTGTTAACAATATACACATTAATTAATTTTCCAATGTTTAGTTTTGACGTGGAAAACTCTTCAATGCCCTGTTTCATTATCAAAAATATCTCAGTTTTATTACATTATTTTGACATATTACTACTGTATTGTTGCCCCATAAATGTCTAATTAATTATATTAAAATATTTTTATTTAAAATATAAATCCTAACCAGCGCCTCGTCAGAGCCCCATTTTAATTTTTAAATAAGCCTAAATGGGGCAATTTCCACAGGGAGGATATTAATTAATCGTGTCAATCGAAAAATGTTTGTGTTTTCCGATGAATCGATGGTACGAGTGATTTGTCACAAATTTATTAAAATAGGTTTGTGGCAAATCATGGCCCGCTTTCGAGCGAAATCGTAAGGGATGATTTTAGTTGCAAATCGTGTAGCGCCGCGAGAACCGACAAAGGTCTTCAAAAGAACCGCTTCTAACGCCATCTTCCATTCGCCACCCCACTTCCACCTCTTTACCGCCCCGCTCTGTACCTGGGGCACTGTCTCTCATTCGCTCGAATATCTCTTATTTCTCCACACCTTCGCGATTATCATACAAACATTGACAACAACAACAACAACGGCGATGCCGGAAAAAGGTTGCTGCGGTACGCTCAAACCACAGTGGCTAATCGTTCATCGCCTTCGACTGCTCGGCTAGGGTTGCTACTTGTCGGTCTGCATGCACTTTGATTTCTCTTCACCAGCTTACGAAATTCCGAGGAATGCGACTTTTGATTCAGACCTGATGCTGAGGTTAATTCGATTAAAATTTAGTCAACAGTTGTGCAATGGAACTCTGCATCTTTAATATCGACTCTCTTCTGTCTGTCTTCTCTCTATCTATACATTATACTCCATTGTATTAATGGATGTAATAATAAACTCTAATAAAGACTATAAAAGATCAATCAGATCTGAAGAATTGATCAATTTCTCATTCAGAGAAATGATTGGTTACCTAACTTAGGATTGCAACATTTTAGGATCAATGAAACTTGGCTAGATCTATTTTCTCATAAACTCTCTCCACTCTCTACATCAAAAGTTTAATTCGCAACATTTCAAAAGTGTGGAAGGTTTATTTAGGCTTACTCAAGGCTCAAGCGTAAATTAAACTGGCTATTCAAAATTAGCGCAAAAGTCAAACGGTAAATTAAGCACTAATAAGCAGACACTCTCCTATTCAAAAATGCTGCAACCTTGCATAGGCTAATTTCCAGGAGTCACCTTGGAGCCATAAATACAAAGGCTTGAGTTTAGTTAAAGAAGGTGGACCGGAACGATAAGTTGAAAAGTCAGGCGTCAAGTCTAATTCCGGAACTGGTGGTCCGGCAGTCTTGGGAAGCAAAAGATTCAGAGACAACGAATAAGGGAGAAACCGTTGCTAGTTTGCGGTGGTAGAATGGACCAGGTGGTAACAAATTAGTAGTCCCTTTGGTTCCCCTCCCTTTTTCATTTTCTTTCTCTCACTTTAAGGGACTTCAAAGGCCCTAATAGCCTTCGCGGTGGATGGTATCGACGATGTTGGTCCCCCGTTGCATTACCCTGGGCATCTATAGCTCAATTTGCCGACACCTCGCTAAGTATAGGTTGGGTGGGTGGTCCTTCCTGAGACCACGAGGCCCACAAGGAGTGGGCCCGACTCAGGATGATAGGTGAGAGTTTACCTCGTATATCTACCATCCATGAGACAATGGATATCGAGTTTGCCACGTACTGAGTCCTGATCCAAGAAAACCTCGTCACACCCATTCTTCTCCCTTCTCTCTCTTATTTCCTCCTTTGACTCCTTTTCTTTAGAGTGCAGAACTAATTTGTATTTATAGTCGTCGTTATCGAATCTATCGAATATGAATTGAAAAGAAACGACCCGAGAAAAGGAGTGATCTTTATATAACCTCTTGTAATATTTAATCTTTCTAACAACATCCTGGAGGCTCTTGTAATAAATTAGGAATTATTTCTATAAGAGACATCATTTTTACAATTTTACAGTTTGAGGTTTGAACGAGTCAAAATTTTGGCCCTTTTTAGACGTCTAATTATAGAACTAAAAGAGGGTTTAATTTAAACCCTCTTTTGGATATCCTATGTACCCTTTGTAGGCCCTTCTGTAGCCCTAGAAATCCTTTAGGACAAGAAATGACGTCACATGACATGGTAACCGTTATCTCAGAGTAAACACATGGATATTGATAATAATAATATTTTTTGAGTAAAACTAGGAAATTGACTTTTGAGATTAGAACTTTGATCCAAAATCCTTAAGATAACATTTTTTACTGTGATATACATTTGAAAAATATTTGCAAGTGTCCATCATCAATTTTAATTAAACTTGCAATGTTTTTGTGATTACGTAAGGAACCACTTTTATAACTATTACATATATATTTTAATGGCCATCATATCACTTTACTCTGAATTTTTTTACAATATACTGATATCATATATTATTGATATTATATTATTACAATATATTGATTGCGATTTTTAAATAGATACTTAATATTGATGTTTAATAATATTTAATATTGACAATTTAATTAATATTGATAAATACTAAATCAATTCATGATTCATTTGTATTTAATTTTTTAAATGTATCCCGTGCAGAAATTCCCAAACTTGGCCCAGATCGGTGATGGAACGCAGAACCTGATCGGGCCCAGATCTGTCCCGATCGGGCCCAGACTTAGCACGATCAAGCCAGATCTGGGCCCGGTCTGGTTCAGCGTTCCATCACCGATCTGAAATCATCCGATCTGGGCCCGATAGGGGCCACAGCAAAATTTCTACACGGGATAATCAGGCTGAAATTTCCAGAACTTTAAATATTTCACCTTCTTAACTCAGTCAATTATTCTGAACTATTTTTATTATGCAGTGACAAATTAAGTAAATCAAAAAAATTATGAATACGCAGGTCTTAAAGAGATCTTATTTAAATACATAAAAATCATTGCAAATTTGCAGGTCTTATAAAGGTCTTAAAAATATGCAAATGAGAATTATAGAAGGCTAATTTTAGGATTCTATAGAAGATTCTAAGGAGGGCCAAAGTAGGTTCAACGAGGTTCAAAAAAGACATAGAGGGTTAGGCCCAAAATAGGTTCTATTTGGAACTATGCAGGGCTTAAATAGGGCTAAAATTTCGACTCGAGTGAATGAATTGTTATACAAATTTGTATACGAATGATTGTATACAAATTTGCTCATCCTGTGACTTATTTGCGAGTTTACCTAGTTACAGATCTCAGAAAATATTTCAGAGCTTCATCCGGGTTATAAATGACCTCACTGACCAGTAAATTATCTCAATGATATCATTTATGTCCTGCGCGAAGCCCAAAGACATTTTTTTGATTTATAGATAATTCCAAGTACGTCGTTAAGGTATCATTCCAGAATTTTTTTTACCAATCTAGGGTTCGAATTTCAAAAATAAATTCGTCGGATCGCAAATTCGCTGTTTTTATAAGGAACCTCGGGCAAGATGAATAAGAACTTAAAGCGTCCGTATTACGGAGTGATTGAACGATGCACGTCTGGTCGATACCCTTCAGGCACGAGTAAGGCATATTATGGCGAAGACGGAGGCCGAATTTGCTAACGGCTTCTTATCGTTGAATTTCTCGCAAAAATCTCACGTTCGCGTATATCCATGGCCATCGAATTCGTCCATTTACGCCTGTTTAAGGTGCATAATCAGCAAAGTGATCTGCAGATTGCCGGAGCTTATCGTCTTTCCTTATGCTCGTCGTCGTTCCCCAGAAAACGGGCATTCTAATTTATACCCACCGAAATGAGCCTATATAACTTGAATTACTTTTCAAAAATTAATCGTTATCTCTTGATTAATTGCTCTCCTTATGTAGCAGTTTTTTGTATTACATCCAGAAAACAGTTTCTTTGATATACGGTCAAAGAGAAAGTTTCTTTGAATTAAAAAAAGTTTTTTTGATTCAAGGAAATTTTATTTATTTAGAAAAAATATATATTTCTTCATATTGAAGAAAATTTCTTTGAATTAAAAAAACTTTTTTTAATTCAAAGAAATTTTTTCTTGAACCGTATATTAAAGAAATGTTTCTCTGATTCAAAGAAATTCTTTTCTGGGTGTAAAGTTACTTTTGGATATATGGAATCAATCGCTGCCGATTTTTATACATTTTTTACATAACTGATTTCCAAATTATGTAGTACAGGAAATTTGAAAACCGGGTTAAAAACATCAAAGATTCTTCTGGAAGCTAAATAAACATTTTACTGAGTAGAGCTAAATATGAAACAATAAATGCTCTCACATTTGATTTTTTTAATTCGACTGTGTTTTTACAACCCCCGGATTCTAAAAAAAAGGATCTCAAAAAAAAACTTCTAAGCACCTTCTAAATGTTCAGTTCTCAGATTTCTTTCCAAATATTACTAGAAAATGATGATTTATGTTACCAAAATAAATTTCAATTCTATATCTACCTTGGAGTATTGCTTAATTTCACCCCTATACTCGTTGTAAGACAAAAATGTCGAAAAATATTTCCAAAAACCCTCTCAATACAAATGTGGGGATGCAATTTTTTTGGCATCACACATCATCATTTTTTTAGAAATATTTTGAAAGAAATTTGAGAGCAGAGCATTTATAGAGTATTTGGACATTTTGTTAATAGAGATTTTTGTCTTATAACGAGTTTGGGGTGAAATTAAGCAATTTTCCGGGGTAGATATGGGGATGAATCTTTTTTTGGTACCACGCATCATCATTTGCTAGTAACATTTGGAAAGAAATCCGAGAACAGCATTGAGAGATTACTTTGAATTTTTTTTTCGAGATTTTTGTCTTATACCGAGTTGGGGGGTGAAATTAATCGGTCCTCCGGAGTAAATATGGGGATGAAACTTTTTTTTGGTAACATTCATCATAATTTTTAATATTTAAAAATAAATCTGAAAACAAAGCATTAGAGTGTGCTTAGAAATATTTTTTGAGATCCAGGATGTCTAGCGGACTGGGAAACCGGGGAAAAACTCGGGAATTTTATTTGGCCGGGGAAAAACCGAGAAAACCCCGGGAATTTTATTTAGACCCGGGAATTTTTTGTATTTTATCGAAAAATTGACTTTTACTAATTTTTCTTCTTTTTATTTCATTTCTACTTTATCAAATTTTTCTAAAATTCAATTCCTTTTTCAAAAATTACAAAAGGACAACTATAAATTGGTCTGAGGAAAAAAAATTTGACGTGGAAAAAACCGGAAAAACGCAGAAATTTCAAATTGCCTGATCATTGAAATCAGATTTTTTAGATCTGAGATCTCTTTTTTTTAGGGTCCGAGGGTCGTAAAAACAGTCAAATGAGAAAATCATGAGAGCATTTTTATTGTATTGTTTTATTGTCATTTAAACAACAGAGAACGATTTAAAAAACATATCTACAAAAATTGTTATTCTCGTTTGTAAACGTTGCACATGGTAGTCACAATTAAATCAAATATATCAATTTCAAAATCGTCCGCAAATTCCACTTCTTGATTGTGGTTCATTAAATTACCCAGATTTACTAAATCTTTTATAATCGGATGCACTTTTAATGGGATATTCTCACACGATATAAAACTTTAATAATGCAGTGTTTTATCTCCCAGAAATAATGATGTGTGAGTTGCACGCATATAATTATTAAAAATTATCCATCTGTCATTAACACTTTACGATGCGTATAATTCAGCACGCAGTGATGCCATTAAATTAAATTTATCTTAAAATTAATTTTGTCTTTCCGTGTTACGATAGAAATCCTCATTCGAAAATTGCAAGCACAAACTGTAGGTCATACATATAGCAGGTACGTGCTAACCAGGGGTCAAGCAACAGCGAACACCATCGTGATACAATTATTCGTGACAGCACGACATGGGGCTGCTGACGACGCTGGGAAACACAGTGTAGTTCAACACTCGCTCGGTTGCTATTTAGCACGCAAACTTTTGCCATCCGCTCATTGGGAACGGAGCGGCGCTTTATCTACAGTGCACTACAGCTACGCATTGCCAATGGCGTTGTAATGTTAACGATCATTTCTTGGTAACGACACGCTTCGATAATTTTCTTTCCAGCAAAAACATTGTGGGCTATCAACTTGCTTAAGCGCTTACACTGCAAAATGACAGTTCCTGGGGCTAGAAATTTTGTAAAACAATCCAGCAATTATGTATTATACATAGATTTGTATGATGATCATGATTTGTACATGATGATCACACGCAGAAAAAAAATCTGTTGAATCTACAGAAAATTTTTGTTAGCCAAATCTTTTGAATTCACAGATAAAATCTGTTGAACCTACAGAAAAAATCTGTAAATTCTACAGATAAAATCTGGAAAATTTACAGATTTCTTTTGTTAAATTTACAAATTTTGATCGCTCCAAATCAGCAGATTTTCATCTGTAAATATAACAGATTTTTTCTGCTATGTTAGCAGATGACTCTAACAGAAGCATTTCTGTAAATTTTACAGATAGAGTTATAAGATTAACAGATTTTATCTGTCATA
>CAJFCP010000694.1:306778-386985 GCA_904066005.1 Synergus itoensis | reverse complement strand
AAGTAGCTCTTTCAAAACCTGGCTCCTTCATGCCACTTCTCCCCTACACGGATGCGTGGAATCGTGTAAAGGTACTTGTTCGATCACCGAAGTTAAGCAGCGCTTGGCTCGGTTATATTCGGATGGAAGCCTTTGTACTTAATAGTCAATATCAACTTTGAAATATGATTCTACAATTTGAATGTCGCTCAGTAGATTAAGAAATGAGGGCCAGACAACATATTTTTTCAGGATTTATATTTTTTTAAATTTACAAATATCGTAGACTATGTTATTTATTCACAGCCACACAAAAAAAATGTGCGGAGACAAAAAAGCGACCTACATATATGCATGATATATAACATTGTAGTAGTAATATTTTTTTACGCTGTAAAGTGGATTTTGTTGTAGCTTTTATGTTAAAAAAGATTTTCCCGAGTTTCGGCCGCGAAAAAAAATTTCACAAAAATTATTGACAATAAAATTATAGTGTTACAAAACGATCAACATTTTTATCGTAAACGGCTAAACGGATTTTCACAATTCTGACGTCAATTTCTTTTTATTTATAAACGTACATTTTAGAAATATGCTTGTGGATATACAAACATCGAATCTGTTAATAAAATATAAATTTTTTTCAAATTTTTTTAACTGGGAAGATTAAAAATTTTTTTATTAGTAATTATTATTTTTATAAAAAAAATTCGATGTTGTAAGATTATACTTTTATTGTAAATAACTTTAGCGAAAAATTTTTTTTCGCAACCGAAACTCGGGTAAAACTTTTTTAATATAAAAGCTATAATAAAATTCATTTAGAGCTTAAAAAACTTCAGATGTTTAGTAACCAATTTGCAAAAATTCAAACTAAAATCAAAATTTAACGTCAAATAAAAATAAAAAAAAACTGATAAGCAAAAAATTCCAAAAATTTGGTGTTTGACTATACTCAATAACTCAACCATTACTACAATGCTATAAACTGCTATATAGGTCGCTTTTTTGGCCCTCACATTTTTTTTGTGTGGCTGTGTAATAGTCTATGATATTATATATATTATTATTATATTATTATTATATTATTACATAGTCTATGATATTCGCAAATCTAAAAAAATAATATAGATCCTCAACAAATATGTTGTCTGACTCTCACTTCTTTATCTACTGAAATGACAAGATGATGATAGCATTTATTGATGAAGAATTTTTTTCTACAAAAATGTTCCAATTATTTATTAGTAGTTCAACTCTGTTAAGTACGAAGGCCTCCATCCGAGTATAACCGAGCCAAGCGCTGCTTAACTTCGGTGATCGAACAAGTACCTTTAAACGATTTCGTGCATCCGTGTACACGGTAAAATATAAAATAATGTTGCCGATATAAATCAATTCAATTTTCGATCTAATAGTATACTCTAAATTTAACACAAATTTTATAGAAGAAATTGCTTCTAAAAATAAATAAAAAAAACATCCAAAAATTTGAATTTCGACTATGCTTGACAATGCTATATAGGTCACTTTTTTATCTCGGTAAATTTTTTTTGTAGCTATATGTTATACATTAATCACTCTCATTTAGTGTTATCAAAACCCAATTGAGTAAAATCGAGTGCAGAAGGTGCAGATTTTCGTAAAATTCGTCCAAATTTTTAATCCTTCTGAGAACTCATCAGATGTGGCGATGGATCGCACATGTGATCATCGTTAATCGATGATGAGGCAAAACGCTGAATAATCGACTCTCTCCTTGACTTCCGCAAGTCAGTCTTGACGCGAAGCAAGGTATCGACATATTAGAAAATCCTTAATTAATTCGAAGACCTCAGTAATTCTCGTTTTTAATCGATAGGAGCGCGCGCAATATTTTCGTTGCGTGGAGAAGCGCGATGCGGCCCTGTGTGACTCGTGTAATTGGCTCCCAACTGGACTTCAAAGGACGCCGCTCTCCTTCATCCGCGCCGCCATATGACTGAGAGAGAAAGAGATGAGGCGACAGAGGTCGAATCGCGTGATCGTGAGAGAGACAACGTCATTTGAAAATTATACGCGCCATGCGCGGTCTAAGGGAGGGGGATGGAGTAAGATAGAAAGTAAAGGGGTGAGAGAGAGAAAGAGAGAAAGCAATAAAAGAGAGAGGGAGTAAGAAATAAAGAGAGAGACGAGAGGAAGAAGCGCATGCGTTTACTATACGCGTGCGAGAAAAAAGGACAGACGTGCGCCGTCCGACGACGAATCTCCTGTCGACTAAAAAGGATCCTGATGTGCAAGTACCACTATAGCGAAAGGGAGATAACGAAACGATGAACAAGATGGACAAGATCGGTTACCGGTGTTTCAACATCACTAGATAGCGTTCGATATGGGGGACTCCTGTCTTGTTTAGTCGATCTGATCATTTGTCATTAAATTTGTAGCTCAATCTAATGAGCCTTGATTTATTGAGTACGAAAAAGATATTCGTAGGTGTACCCGTGTAGAAATTTCCAAACTTGGCCCAGACCGGTGATGAAACGCCCGGCCCGATCGGGCCCCTATCTGCCCGACCAGGCCCGGATATGGGCCTGGTCGGGCCGTGTGTTTCATCCCCGGTCTGAAAACCCCAGATCTGGACCAGATCGGGGCCAGGTCCCTCAATCTGGGCCCGATCGGGGCCACAGCAAAATTTCTACTCGGGTAGAGACAATTTTTAGATTCTTTTATAAATCATGTTAAATATAGACATGACATTTTTTTACACTATTTAATATTTATGCACTCTCAAAAATGCTTTTTTTATTCCTACTAGTAAACCAACACGCGCGATAAGCGCACGATTATTTTTTATTTTGTTTTACTTCTTGCAACTTCAAGTTATTCAAAAGCCAATCTGAACCAGCGGAATCTCGCTGATTCAAATTTAGAGAGGGAATTGTTGAGGATTTTTAAATATTTTGAAATTTTGAGGAATATTAGTAATAGGATTCTAAGCATTTTAAAAGATTCCAACGAATTTTAAGCGATTTCGAATGTTTTCGTGAAATTTCGAGAAATTTTGAGAGAACTTAAGGGATTTTTATGATTTTTAAAAGATTTTGTAGTATTTCATATTTTTAATAATTTTAATGTGTTTTAAAAGATGTAAAGATATTTTAATTGTTATCGTAGAATTTTAAAGAATTTCAAGAAGTTTCTGTGAATTTTAAGAGATTTTCGCGAATTTTAGGCATTTTCGAAGGTTTTCGTGAAATTTTAAGGGATTTAAAAAGATTTTTGGGATTTTAAGGGATTTTAAATGTTCTCATGGAATTTCTAGGAATTTTAAGAGAATCCAAAAGATTTCAATGATTTTTAAAGGACTTTGGAATTTTTTAGGGTTTTATTAAATTTTATGAAATTTCTAATAATTTTAAGGGATTTTAAGAGATTTTTCTAATTTTTAAAAGATTTTGTAAAATTTTTAAAGATTTCATGAAATTTAATGAATTTTTTAATTATTTAAGAGATTTCAAATGTTAAAGAACTTAAAGATGTTTCTAGGATTTCTATAGATTTCTATAGATTTCAGAAGATTTGAAGCAGTTTCAAGTAATTTAGATGATTTTAAAGGATTATTTAAAGATATTAAAAAATTTAAAGAGATTTTAAGGAATTAAAAAAGACTTTTAAGGATATTACAGAATTTCAAGAGATTTCAACACATTTTAACTGATTTTAACGAATTTCAAGGAATTTGAATAGATTTCAATAAAAATCTCAAACGATTTTAGTTCCAATGAACTTTGAAATATTTTTAATGATTTCAAGATTTAAAAAATTTTAAGAGATTATAAGAGATTCTAAAAAACTTCAAAGGAGTTTCAAGAATTTCAAGAGATTTCGTGGGGTTTTATTTAATGTTATGAAATTTTGAGGGATTTCGATAGTATTCAAAAGATTAAAATACATTTTTTAAAAATAAAATAACTACAAAACATATTATGTTCAGGAATTTTAGACAATTTGAAGTTATAAGATATTTTATGTGATTTCAAAAAATCCCTCGAATTCGTTCGAAATGTCTTGAAATCGTTTAAAATATTTTGAAATCCTTTAAAATCATTCTAAATGTCTTGAAATGTAAACAAAAATTAGAAAGTTCGAAAACAGTTTCAAAATATCTTAAAAAATCCTTGGGAAAAATAAATGACCCCGTGCTTTTAGTAAAAGTAAAAACTTTTTAATAAAAACAAATTAATCGCACAAAAACCGGGCGGATAAGTTACTATATTTAAAAGAAATAAATTTTTCTATCTCGGTAATTTTCTCAATAAAATTTATATAGAATATGAATTAGTAAGAAGTTACTAATGAAATAATGTCGATTAGTTAAAATCTACTAATTCACAGTAAAAAACTAATAATCGTTTATCAAGGGTAACTAAATCAATTAGTAAGCCTTAGTAAATTAATTTGTAGTTTTTTACTGTGAATTAGTAGTTTTTAACTATCAATTGTTAGTAAAAATGCTTACTTAAGTGAATTAGTAAACGAATCGGCACTATTTCATTACTAACTTCTTATTAATTCAGATTGAGAGAGTTGCTTGGATCATGGTAACGTGCTGGATTTTATTCCAGCATGGTTGTTGACCAGCAACGCTGTCTAGGGTTCAAATCCCAACGTGTTCGTTTGTATTATGAATATAATCTCATATTCTCATATTCTTCTTTTAAAAAGTCATAATCTAATATGTTTGCTACAAAAATATAATTCAAATTATAAAATAGATATATCTAATATGATAAGCAAACTATGGTGATGTATAATTTCAAAATTTTTTAAAAACTTCATTAATTTCTGCATTTATTGTCAAATGTTACATTAAAACTTATTGAGGACTTTCCTAAGTTTTAATGAATTACTAATGCCTCTTTATGTTTAGTTTTTTTTTTTTTCACTAACCCTCATAAATTCTAGTTATTTTATATGGATAAGAAAC
The DNA here is from genome assembly GCA_904066005.1 of Synergus itoensis. Lineage (NCBI taxonomy): Eukaryota > Metazoa > Arthropoda > Insecta > Hymenoptera > Cynipidae > Synergus > Synergus itoensis. Next base: position 382,037 of record CAJFCP010000694.1, on the reverse strand, counting down.
ATTTACATATTCAATCTGACTTGCTTTAATAATATAAATTCAGGCGATATACATAAATCTAAATCATTATTATATCTTTTAAAAAACTGATATACACCTTCATCAAGAAAAAGTGAAAGTTGATGATTGATCCGTGCGTGCATTGATGCCAATCCTTACATAGTTAACAGAATTTATGTTCACATTTAATACAATCAACATGATTGCTGGCAAATAAGTCTAACTTTAATGACACCAGCTTTCTTTCTGAAGCAGGAAGTATCTTTTGATAAGTTTAATTTAAAATATATCGTTAGAAAAAAAAAGAGATAACAGGATAAACTTTCTCAAAGGAAGTTTTTTCTGAATTTATTTCATACAAATTGAACAACTTTTGATCTAGATGTATCTTTTCGTGGGAATTCGTAATTTCCGTTTGAAGATCTCTCTTTTAAAAAACCCCATACTAACACCAACGACCCGAGGACACAGGTCGTTTAAACCGCTCATCATTAATTACTGCCGACGCGTGAGGGCCTTGGATCTTGCATAGAACCCAGGCCCATTCTACTAAAAGGCTTTTCAACTTTTACCTTGCACACATGTTGTCTCACAAACTTTTGCACATTATGATTAGGATTCTTGACATGGCCTGAAAAGTTTTATGGCAAAATATATTGAATTATCTGTTGCGGAAATTAATTTCATAATCGTAAACTCAAGAAAGAGAAGCGCAGCTCTTTAAAGTTTTGAACTATATAAAAAAGTATAAAATACCTGTGATAAGTGATAATTTAGTTGATTTAGTTGAAGTGCAGCAGTTAGGTTTATAGTCCTCATTATAGGTTGCATTTAATTCTTCATCTGATAGTAATTTATACTTCGACACTTAATACTTATTAAGAATGCTTTAGAATTGCTTCAATCGATTGTGAATACAACCGAATACGACGTAAAGAAACTTTCTTTTCGTATAAAGGTGCAACCGCCTACAAGTCAAGGATCGACTGATTTATTGTTTCAATAACCTTTGTTGAAAGATATTTTTGAGAAATGGGCACGTAATTCAATCATGTTGATACAATATATATTATACACGCATTTTCTATTATTTATGGATTGTTAGTCATTGATTTAAAATGCGAGAGGATTTAAAAGGGAGAGGAAGCTTTATGTTACATTTTTTAGATGCTTAAAGTCCCTTATTTTGAGTTATTCTATCTCCAAGGAAAATTATTCTTAGCTCAGAAAAAATATCTGTCTGAATTAACGTTTGCAAAACTGAAGATTCCTAAATTTCTTCGAGCCAATTAATTTATAATTCCGTTTGGAACAATTCCTCATATTTTATCAAAATATGAAATTTTTTTATTAAAAATTACTAGAACTTGTATTAGGTATAATATCAGGGGTCACAGAAATTTCCCTATTTCCCTTTTTCTCAAAATTCCCTAAAGTCCCTATAGTAGAATTTTGTCCACTTTCTCCTTATTTTTTTAGGCTTCGATTGCTTTCTTATAATACTAAATTTTATTTTTGATGAGGGAAGTGAATTTCTTATAATTTCATTTCAGTAAATGGCACTGAATAAAATTATATACTAAGGTGACCAAAAAAGTGAGTTTTTAAATTTTGCAAACGCTACCTTCTAAATTTGTTCGGGTTGGTAAAAAATTACTGCCATTTTTTTTTTATTTTAAAGAAATTTTTCCACCTTTTTAAGTCTGAAAGTGAATTTTCTCAATTTTCAATTGTTAAGAAATACAAATTTAGGACCAAAATTTCTTAAGAAATTTTACATTTATTTAGGGATAAAATTTTATCCCTACAAAATTTTTTTGAAAATATTGTCGGTCTTAGAATACGAAAATTTGTAATTTTATTACAATTAATGGTCTAAAATGTCCCCTAAACATTTTTTTTCCTGGAATAATATATATATAGAACCTCTTTTACAATTCCAAGAGAATATTCTCCCCATAGCGTATAAATTAAAAATATTTATACCGGGTGACAGAAAAAAATATCTTAAATTTGGAAAGACACCAATTGATTTTTTAGAATTTATTAATAAATAAATAAATAAAAATGATTAATTTATATTTAATAAATATCTAACCCGCATTTTTTCAGGTAAATGATGGGTAAAAATACATTTCAAAGTACTATATAATAGGAATTTTTAAATCAGAAAGGAATGGTGTATTTTTTGTGTCTTTCGAAATTCTGTTAAAAAGATTAAAAACATTCTTATATTAATTTATTTTTACGCATTCTTTGCAATTCAACTGCACTACTTTTTTTATAAAATTTAAATTCTTAAAAATTATTAGGAAACTAAAAAAAATATATTTTTTTAAATAAATTGTAATGTTGCAAAAAAGCAAATTATGCTTCAATCGGGATCTTATATATAAGCGGAGGCACCCTGTCTATTAAAACTCAATTAAGATTGGTTATTGCAAAACTTACTTTTTTTTCATTATGCTGATATTTATGAAAAAAATTTTCTTTTTTCGATTAAAAAATACCCTATTATTTTCCCTATAATTGAATGGCTAAAGGGATGGAAAGTCATATTAAAAAATCGACTTTCAACTTTAAATCGACTTCAACATTTTTGGTTTCGTCGATTAATTGAGATGAAAAATCTACTTTTTAAAAAACAATTGTTTAAATCGTTTTTCATCGTTTGTTAATTATAAATAGGTAACTTAAACTACATACAGAGCATTTATTTTCTAAGCACAGTAAGACGTAAAAATCTACAAAATTTATTGATTAGTTTTCTAATTTTAATTTATTTTAAGTTCAATTTTAATTTTAATTTTCTAATTTTAACTAATTTTCCCTTTAAACACATTAACCGAATTTTTAAGACAATCGCGCGGGGCGGCGATCGAGAATAAAAAAGAAAATGTCGATTTTTATGAGCAGTGAAAGTCGATTTTCGAATTAAAGTCGAACCACTGTGATTCGTATACTCTTTTATAGTGGATAAAATTTTTAAAATCTGCAGAACAAGTAGAAGTGGTGGGCGTGAAGCAGATATAATTTGAGTGGTTGTATAAAGGGTTCAGAATATCACTTATGGAACCCTCCACGTGTCTTTTGTTACGCGTACAGTTACGGCTGACTATATGTTTTGACACACACGTGAGGGTTCATTCTCCCATTGGATGAGGAGGAGGACCCAAGAGGGTTGTCGTCGTCTGTCGGCGTCGATACGCGCCGTCGAGCGTCGCAAAAACGACGATGCTGCGGCTCAAAGGAGACCGTCCGTCCGCTCATAACTGCAACACTATTAATTGGGCAATGGGTTTGCCTTGTGAACCCGGGCCCTTGGTATCTGGTCCAAGGCGATATTTCATCAATCATTTTAAAATCCGCCCGCCCGAACGATCCTTCGAATTTCGACGTTCAGCGGAATCCGCGGTAAAAATAAACTCGTCGCTGCATCCAAACCAGTTCCAGAAAAGCGGTCCATCGCTTAAATGCGATGATGTATCATTAACACTTTCATATATCACCCGCTAGCCGTCAGGCAATTGTGTCTGCGCTTCTGCGCATGCGCGCCTTCGCTACCTCAAATTTATTGCAAATGAACTTTGTCTGACCTAAAGATTTTAAGAAAAATGTTCCTCGAGAGTGCTCAGAAATTATTTCCAGTAATGAGAAAATTTATTGCATTTACATAATTACATTCAAGTGTTTTCGAAAGAATTTTTGAAAATTTTGCTTATGACTTTTATACACTTTTAAAAGTACATGTTTAAATAATTGCAATGAAAGATAAGTGAAATTTTCTATTTGAATTAAATGATTTAAAAAGATTTGTAATGGATCAATTCGGAGTTGAAGATTGTTTCCCATGCTTGTATTGGATGCAGTTGATTCGAGTGTGGGTTAGTACATTTATCTCAATCAGCTCGAAATCCGAGAAGGAATCGATAGATCAAGGTAACACCTTTCTTGATCCACGAACGTTCTACCAGTTTCGTTTCCCATCGGTCTTCTTCTTTTTCATTGAGGAATCGTCACCTCTCTTTCTCTCTCTTTCTCTCTCTTTTTTTCTCTCTCTCTCACACATTGAGATTTAAACGGTGGAGAAACAGTCGCAGAGTGAAAGGAAGAAGAAAAAGGGGCGAGAGATGTAAAGATGAAGAGAGAAAAGGATAGGGAGTAAAAGAGGAAGTGAGAGAAAGAGAGACCTTAATCGAGAGACAAGGAGGACTGCGAAGGATGTTACCTTTGATGGAGAGGACTAAGAACCTCTATTAGGCTTCAAAACACTACTGCCACTCTAAGTCCAGGGACGCAATCATAGAAACGTTTACTAAAATTACCGATTCCTCTCTACGCGTGAATTAACTGTGGGATTCCTAATTCGAGTTTTCTGATGAAATTGTACACAAAATTGCAAATGAAAATTGCATCGTGTACCGGAAGCATTCTCATCTTAATATGTTTGCACCTTCACCTTAACTTATTTACATCTGCAATTCTAAATTTATTACCACGTCGTTTATAATTAACCAATTTTAATTAAAAGTTTTCAAATTATACTAGAATCTGACTAGCAATATATCAACATGGTGGCCGAGAAATGACCGGGAATTTTATTGGTTTGGAAAAAACCGAGAAATGATTGGGAATTTAATTAAAAGATGGCGAATTTACTTCGGATTGCAATAAAATTCATGTTTTCATTCTTTTGATAAATAACTATACTGTATATGAACTGGGTTGAAGTTTCAGATGTAATACCCGAAAAGTTTCATTAAAATTACATCAAATTAATAGTTTTTTTTAATTAGGCGGGTTTTATGGAATTTTAAAAATATTTAGGGGTGAGCTTCTATATTAGATATGGGGATGAAACTTTTTGTAACCGCTTTGGCATCAATTGAAAACAGTAGCAATAGAAACCTGGCGTATTTTTGAATTCGGGTGATTTTTTAAAATTTTTCTGCTTTATTGTAGTCGTTACATTTTCCATTTTTAAAATGGTCTAATTAAATAATTTTCTAAAACTCTAATTCCCGTGTAGAATTTTCCAAACCTGGCCCAGATCGGTGATGAAACGCCCGGCCCGATCGGGCCCCGATCGGACCAGGTTTGGCCTGGTCTGGGCCTGGTCGGGCCGTGTGTTTCATCCCCGGTCTGAAATCCCCCGATCGGGGTCACAGCAAAATTTCTACTCGGGTTAAACTAATACAACTACTCTAATACAACATTATAATCAATTGTCCTGATGTGTGTTTATGTGTGTGTGTATTTGAGTGGGTATGTATGGATGTCGCGTTTTTTGGCACTACTATAAACTTAAAGAGAGTTTTAGATAAATTGATCTTTTTAGGAATTATTTGCACAATCAATATCTCAAAACGTGCCCAAGGATTTTTCAAAATATTGAATTTAAAAATTTTTATGTACATTTATCATTTTTATAAAATTGATTATTTGACTATATAAGTTTTCAAATAATCAAAATTCAAAGCTTAGAAAGATTCCGTGCGTCGAGACGAATCGATTGCGACTTATAAGATTAATTCATTTAATTGAATATTAAGGAAGTTATGCTTATTTATAAATTTAAAAAATTTCGTTTTTATCAATGTTTTCAAATAACAAAAATTCAAAGCTAATATAAGAAAGTAAAAGGTTTTTCGCATCGTAAAAAATCAAGCAATCTAATATTTAATACATTTTATTTAAAAATAGGACTGATGACATCAAAATATGTTTGGCTTAGAAAAAAGAATTAAATATATTTTTTAATATTTAAGAAAATCGTTAATGCTTCCTCAAAAAATGAGTACAAAAAAAAAATATAAATATAATTTAAATGGAACACTCGAGATAGAATTCACAGCTAGTTTCAATATTTAGGGATGAATGGGGTGAATTGCACACACGAGATAAGAGCATGAAACTTTTTTGTGCCCCTTTAGCATCAATTGAAAACAGTATCAGTAAAAACTGGCGTATTTTTCAATTCGGGTGATTTTTTTGAATTTTTCAATATTTAGGGATGAATGGGGTTTGTTTTACATGCGCTGAGGAGTTGAAATTGCTTCAGACAGATTTTAGATTGTACGCGACTATTTTCTGCCATAAAATAGCAGCTTAACTTCAATAATCAAACAAGTAGCCTTATGATCAATACTTTTGGCATAGAATAATGAGAACCTTTAAAACCTTTTCTATTTACTTAAATTAAACAATAATCTTAGTAGAATATAAACAGGAATTCAAGTGACTTGAATGTATAAAAAAGATTGAGAGTTTTCAAACGATTTAGCAATCATGAACAATGGAATTAGTCTATCAAAATTTCCTTACAATTAGATAGATTGCATTCCGAGATACGAATTAACTGGGCATTATAAATTAACACTTAGCTGATAATTAAGAAGGATTAATTAAAATGAAAGAACGGTGATCGTGACGCAACAGGTGTTGAACTTTTGCCTGAAATCTTGGAAGGTTTGATAAGTGTCCGTGACTAATTCTACTATTATTCATCTTTAAAGTCTTGCATCACACATCTAATGCTTAAAAGTTACGACTTTGAGGTTTATCAAAATATAAGTGCGTATTATACATATATATGTGTATGTGCATGTATAATAGATTGTATATTAATCCGGCTTCTCAGCTCACTATTTAATCACTTGGCTCGTTTAGAAGTTTTCGATCAGAAAGATAATGACTATATATAAAGCAGAATTTCCAGATAGGTTTACATGGTCTTCTTATCGCGGGAGCTTTTAATTTTATTGCTCTATCGTCCTATAATGCGCAACCTCGAACCGGTTGCCGCTTTATGACGTGTCGGCATCGGCATCCTTTGATTTAATTAACCGTTTTTAAAGTTTCATTGCCTGACTAGATTGCAGCCATCTTTCCGGTCGAGCGAGAAAACTCGACACGGAAATTCGGAAGCGATTTCACACTCCGAGTTAGTTAAGCGTAAATGTAATCTTTGTCCACGTTCTCGGAATTAGAAGGAGTCGTGAATGGATTCCAATTTACTTCTAATGGAGGCTTAAACAATAAACTAATGGAATTCTAGCGGGATTTGAGGTTAATTGAAACAAGTTGACTGAATGTCTGAACTCGATTTGAGTCGATAAACTTTTGCCAAAGGAAATAGACTCTTTTTAATTGAGAATTGTGAGATACGGGGCAATTTGTTTTGCTTGAAAACTGATCAGTGATGAGGGAAGAATGCGATCTGGGTTTAATTAAGCTTAGGAATTTACGACTTCCAGTTCAGTTATACACTTATTCAGTTATACATTATACATATACATACTTTGATACTTACACGCATACAATACATGCACCTAGAGAAATTATCACAATAATTAAGCCATTTATTATGAGTATTTGCATTTCAAAGCAAACTCTAGGCAGATTAAGATATTTTAATGATTTAGAGAAATAAAGTTGAAATATTTTAGAAGCTTGGACGTCCAAACTTTATTTTTTAATTCTTTATGAAAGTGGAAAAGCAAATTAGATAGGAAAAATTTTTTGCTATTTAAACAATTAAATAACTTTCTTTGACGGAAGTATTTAGTGTCTTGTAAAGTTGTAAAATAGGATTCCTTTTAAAAAGTAAAAATCTATTTAACACCTCAGTTGGCAAAGTTGCTTATTATTCTAGTGCCTGAGTCACTAAATGACGCACTTTTTGTGCTAACATAATAAAAATGAACACAAAAAAAATTTGAAATAAAAAATTATCCTCCTCTGAAAAATTGGTGATTTGCACTATTTTTATTGGTTCTTTTTTCGTTTATGGCTATCAACCCTTAATTCTACTCTCTTTTTCTTGAAAAAAAAAAACTTTTTTGCTCGCTTTTTTGTATTGAAATCGTTAAGGCTGAAGTAATTACGTAGCACAATTAATGTTCTAGTATAATTAAAGAAAAAAATATTTCGTAAATTTAAAAATTGAGAGTTGAGGATATACTTTTAAGGAGTGAATCCAAAAATGGGTCTTGTCAAGTGATTTATAAATAGAGGTTGTAGGTCGATTTGCCCCTGAGGTAAACTGGCACCGGTTCGATCGAGTCACTTATTAACCGAAATTTAATGTTTTTCTTGGCTCACGAAAGCAGGAGATACTGAAATTTGCATGAGCAGGGCAGTAAGTTATTTGACGTCCTTAAAATGCAATAGCCACGTACACGATTGATGACCACTGGCTGCGCAAGTTGGTTGTTAAAGTTACGTTCCAAGTTCCTTTCTTTGACAGTTCGTTATACTCCGATGGACACGTGCAGCATAAGTAGCCAATTATTACCCAACACAGGGATAGTTAGTGTCATTTCAGAGTAATCGTTTCAAAGAGCGAGCATCATCTTTTCGCACATGTATGCACGATGAAGATATGCAAACTTGATCACTTTGTATCAACCTATGTCTGTAGACTGTAGAGTGTAAACACAAATTACAAATGACAACTCTAATGCCATTTGAAAGCAATTTACTTTAATAACTTCGTATTGTAATTGAAAAATCTCTTTTTTAATGCTTGCGACATCCGTGTGCTAATCTTAATCATATTTGCTTATACATTCATAAGTTACTATAATATGTTAAGATTATTTGAATAATATTTGAAAATAATTACGGGAAATATGATCGGGAATTTGAAATCATCTAACAAATCATCGCCCTGAATAGATATTAACATACGTAGGTATATATAAATTTTGATGGGGTTCTGTCGGGGTCCTAGCCAGTTTTCCCTATTTCCATTGTAATCCTGACCTGGAAAATTAGAAAGCACCCCTCAAGGCGCGTCACGCTCTTACTGGTAAATATTTCACCTAGGGAAAATTGGTCAACATCCCATCAGGATTAAAAAACTACTCTGGATTCATTATTTGCAATATTTGATTACTTAACTAGTTATTTTTCTGAAAACGAAAATCCTTTTATAAAAAAAGGATATTAATTAAGGTAAATGTACCAGTAATCGTGACGCCCTTTATTTTATTACTTTTTACATAAATTTTAATGAATTATAATTGCTTTTTATATTTTACAATTTTAAATTCTTTTTGTCATTGAATGTCTTTTTGAAGATATTTTCTTATCATATTTTTAAGGTACAACCTATTTACACGATTACTGGGCGATATCTACCACATATCTTATATCGAAAAAAGTGATTTTAAGGAATTTTTAAAGAATTTTGAAATAATTCACGGAAATTTCAAGATTTTAGCGTAATTAAAAATTTTTCTTACATACTTCAAAAGATTTTAAATGATATTAAAGGATTTTAAAGGATTATCAAAAGATTTTAACTAATTTTGTAGAATTTAAGGGGGTTTTTAAGAAATTTTAAGTGATTCTAGAGAATTTACAAGGATTTTAAGATATTTTACAAGATTTCAAAAATGCCAAAATTTCCTAAAGTATTTCAAGAGAATTTAAAGCGATTTAAATAAATTTCGAGTAATTTTAAATAATTTTTCAAGAATTTCAAAAGAATTCAGGGGAGTTTTAAGATTTTAAAGTTGTTAAGTTTTTCAAAAGATTTTAAATGATATTGACAAATTTTAAAGGATTGTAAAAGAACTTCAAAGAATTTAAAGATTTTCAAGAATTTTCACAAGATTTTAAGTGATTTTAGGGAATTTAAAAATATTTCAAGAGATTGTACAAGATTTCAAAGATATCAAGGTTTCCTAAAGAATTTTTAGAGATTTGGTGATTTTAGGAAATTTTAAGAGATTTAGAAAGATTTCAAGTGATTTTAAAGGGTTTTTAAGAAATTAAAAAAAAAAATTCAAAATAGTTTCAAGATTTTCAATTATTTAAAAATATTTGAAAATGTGGTAAGGGATTTTTAATAACATTAACAAACTTCAAAGAATTTAAAAAGAATATGAAGAATTTTCCAGAAATCTCAGAGATTAAAACATGTGAAAGGATTTCAAGAGATTTCAAGTGATTTTCAGGAATTTCAAAATATTCAACAAAGTTGCAAGTTTTTGAAGCAATTTGAAAACAAAAAATGTTTTAGAATTCTTTAAAACCTTTTAAACCTCTTGAAATCTACTATAATTGCTAAAAACTCTTGTAATTGTTTTAAATCTCTTTAAATCTCTAGTTATTAAAAATTATGAAAAAAATATAATCATAAAATGTAGTTTAATAATAATTTTCATGAACAATATACATATTGGTTAATATAAATATAATTTCATAAATAATCAAGTATACTTGATTAAGAAAAACATTTGTCTAATTATGAAAAATTTTTGTCTCATTTTGGGAAATTTTTGTTTCATTTTGAGAAATTTTGTCTCATTCTGAGAAATTTTGACTTATTTTGAGAAATTTTTGTCTCATTTTGAGAACTTTTTGTCTCATTTTGAGATAAAGATTAAACTGTGTGAAAGCATTTCTATGCGCATAGAAAATCTTGTGATTTCCCTATATTTACTCGAAATTTGGTTTCAACTTGTAAAAGTCTTCAGTACCCTATTTCATTATCAACAATATCTCGATTTTATTTTAATGTCTGATTGGTATTAATGAGATATTATATATATCGTTGCCCCATAAATGCCTACTTATATTTAAATATTTTTATCGAAAATAGAAATGCCTCATCAGAAACCCATTTCCAAAAGGAGTAAATGGGACAATTTCTACGTGGATAGATGAGAGTAAAAAAATCAAATATTTTATTGTAATTTCATAAGTTACCTAAAGTTTTACCCTTGAAAAACATTTTTCACTAACTTACACTCCAATACTTATCAAATTGTTAAAAAAATCAATTGAAAAGCTAATTGTACAAGGATATCTCAATTTCTGGGACATTCAAGAATTCTATTGAATAAAAAAAAATCTATTATGAATAAATCCTGTTCAGTTACGGTATATCAACGTTCGTGCGTTCACGGATGCCCGACATTGATGTCTACAAGCAATCGACCTTGAAAGATCGATGAATCGAAACACCGTTTGACCATCCCTTGATGAGGATCCTAAAATATAAGAGCATCCGGACCCCACGTCAAGCCGTTGCACTTTTTGTGAGACTGTCTGCCTCCATGAACGAAAATGTGTTGGTGTAAAGAGAGTGCTTGGCGGTCACCGTGCCCCTAGGATCATGATTAATCAATTAGTGATCCAGAGCCTCTTAAAAGTCGATGCTGCCAACAAAAAATGAGGCCAAAGGAGCCGCCGTGACGTAGCTTAAAAGACTGCCCAGGACTGTCAACCATTTTGAAAAAAATTTGCCTGCTAGTCTATATATATGTATATCTATATTCTATATATACTGTACCCCTTTTTGTCAGTAAAAATCCATTGTTTGTCCTCGATTTATCGGAAACGGATTTTTCTCTCCTTGCAAATTCTATTAAGTTCACACAAAAGAGCCGATTCGGCGCGTTTAAATCGCGCGCCCTTTTTGTATGTGAGTTATACACTGGGCTGTTGACGCACGAAGCGATAACGACCGTTGGAGAAAGCGATGAGTGTGTAATTGATTATATTTTTATTGGATGTAATAATGATGCGTGCAGTGCTTAGAAAATTAATTAGAAACCAGAAAATCCGGATTTTTATTTATTTCATTAAATAAAATTTCCTTTGTCAGTTGAATTGAGTTTCGGTCTCTTATATATTAAAATATTATATTAATTATAATAAACTTATAATGTTATAGATTAGAAAACTTTTTATATATTTTTAATTACTGATATAATTAAGTAATATAAGGTATATTAAAAATCTTTATTTTTATGTTTCAGATGTGAGGCTGTTTTCATGAGGAAATCTACTTTTCTGCAAAATGTGAGTTTTACATATATTATAAAATTCGGGAAGTATTTACTAATTCCATCTTGCTATTTTAGTCAGGCTCCAGTCAGAATATATAATTTAACTTTATTAATTAATATAAACTATTAGTTTATTTAGTAAGGGAACTTTTATTAATTACTTTTGATTTTAAGGGAGAGGGGATGAAAATCTTTCGAATCTTACATAAGTTTTCTTTGTTTTAAATTATTTTATTTTTCTATAAATTATTTTAATTTTATGAGTATTATTATAAGTATTTATAATTATTATTTGTAGCAAAATTCTTAGTTTGTCTTTATATTCAGTTTATTAAAATCTAAAAATCTTTAAATTCTACATATTTATTTAGTTTTATAATACTAATTTGGTTTTCTGTTAAAAACTGAAACAATAGAAATAATTTTGCTTAATCGAAATCATTTAATTAAAATTGAAGTTGATTAACCCGAGTAGAAATTTTTCTGTGGCCCCGATAGGGTCCAGATCTGGCCAAACCTGGCCCGATCGGGCCGGGCGTTTCATCGCCGATCTGGGCCAGGTTTGGAAATTTCTACACGGGAATGGACGCTCCCTAATATAATTTCAACACCGCGAAATTTGTCATATATCTGAATTAAATTAAAATAATTAATTGATCATTAATTTTACAAATTGAAATTATGAACAAAGAGATCATGCCTTTAAATTTATTTATTTTTTAGGCCTTTTTATTTAATGTTCCATCAAGGATTTATTTCTTCCTATTTCAAATTATTAAACATTTTTTTTGGGTCTCAGTCAGTGGGTTTATTGCAAGAAATTATTTTGGTCCTATTTTATCCTAATTAGGACCTAATGAGAGCCTGACTAAAGTAAAATATTATGGCCTTAGATCAAAAAGGATAAGTTTTAGCATAGCGGCCTGAAGGAGCCTGACTAGAACTTACCTGTCTTACCTGTCTTGTTGTATAGTAAGGATTTAACCATTGCCCTTTAATATTTTTCGATATAACAAAGGATGGAGAGTAAAATACATCTCGCGAGAACTCTTATATAAGGAGAAACGGCAGATTTTTCTCTTGCGCGAAGGTTTCTTCGCCGACAGTTTCACGTAGATCGGAAAGAGCACGCTCGTTTCGCCATTTTCGTGCAATATAGTTTATAGCATGGATAGGACAGAGGCCGTGTAGCGAGTCAATCTCAATCATCCCCGGCTGGTTTCTTTCGTGCTTCGCGCTCTAAATGGGATCTCCGATTGGCCGAGGGGCGTTCAAAGAGTTGCCGCCATGACTCGCAAAGCGGCCGTCTTTTGTTTATGAAACAATGGAGCGAGAGGGCCTTCACTTAGCGTGCCAGTCGGATGACAAAATCTCGGGGTATTTAATCTATTAGGAAAATTAGTGGTTCACACAGCCCACCGACGATCCATCGTGAAGGTGCGAAGATCAGTCCCCAGATAAAACGACCGTTTCTGGATCTTAGTCAGATACCCCAAGACCCTAATTATCTAATTATCAGCGCGAAGAGAGTGCAATTTACTGGACACTCAGCTTCGTTAATTCTAACATCAAAAACGACCAGTAGATTACTTTGTAAAATCTCTTATATGATGATCTTGCGACTTTCTTAGTGGCAAAGTGGGGTGTCAATGACAGGTTTCTTTTTTCGACTTTATATAGATCCTTATCAAAAACCCAAGGTGGGAATTGTTAGCGAGCTAGGACTGAAATAATTGGTTTGCAGCTGAAGCGAGATGCTTCTAAGGATGTTGTTACTGTCAGCTGGTGATATTCACATTTTTAGTAAATTACATATTAGAATCTTATCCCGAGATTAGACTTCTTTTTCGAGTAAGATTACAGATTTTGATAGTCCACTGCATATTATTTTAATCGCTCTGATGAACAATGCGGAGTACTTTGATGTGGCTCGAATCAGTTTTTAAAAAATACTTGTGCAGAACTTTTGATGGGGTTCTGATGGGGTTTTGAGTAGTTTGCCTAGAGTGGTCCTGTTATGGAAAACTGGCAAGGACCTCTCAAGGCGCGTCATACTCTCACTGGTGAATGCCCCATGTTGCTCTTATTCTGAATCAGCGATAAGTGTACCTACACCCAGAAAACAGTTTCTTTAAATCAAAGAAACATTTCTTTGATATACGGTCAAAGAAAAAATTTCTTTAAATTAAAGAAATTTTTTTTTGATTCAAAGAAATTTTCTTTGATATGAAGAAAAATTTTTGGTTTAATTAAAGAAAATTTCTTTGAATCAAAAAAACTTTCTTTAATTTAAAGAAATTTTTTCTTTGACCGTATATCAAAGAAATGTTTCTTTGATTTAAAGAAACTGTTTTCTGGGTGTAGCACTGATTCCAATTCAGTGGATATATGCTAATTGGAATCAGTGGTATACTTATCACTGATTCAGATTTAGAGAGTGGGAAAACTGGTCAATACCTTATCAAGACTAAAGAAACCGTTCTGGATTAATTATTTGCAATACTTGATTACTTAACTATTTAATTTTTTGCAAAGAAAAAAGAAAAGTTTCACTAGCGTATCCTACTTCCCCTTATCTAAAAAGTTGAAGTTTATTATACCCAGAAAACATTTTCTTTGAATCAAAGAAATTGTAGTACATATTGATATACCGTCAAAATAAAATTTCTTCAATTCAAACAAATTCTTTTTGAATTAACCCGAGTAGAAATTTTACTGTGGCCCCTATCGGGCTCAGATTGGGGTATCTGGCCCCGATCGGGTAAACAAATAAAAAGTTTCTTTAAACTAAAATAATTTTGTTTGAATCAAATAAACTTTGTTTGAATATGAAACAAAATTGGTTTAAAATAAAGTTTTTTTATAATATGAAGAAATTTTAACTTTGAATTATTAAAATAAAAGTTTTGATTTAAACCAAGTTTTTTTTCTGAGTGTTCAGTTCATAGAAATACATTCGTGTTTGTCAACAATATATTAGTTGAGTTTCTAACTTATAATATTTTCATAAATAATTAAGTGTGTAAAATGTTGTTGCATTTTCATTATCATAACATTTCAGTTTTATTGCTTTATTTTATGTTGTGAATACCAAAGTAAGAGTATTGATATTAATGAAATATACTACTATATAATTACCCAGTAAATGCCTAATTATATAAAAATATTTTTATTGAAAATAGAAATCTCGACCAGGGCCTCCTCAGAACCTCATTTTAAATAGGGCAATTTCTGTCCTTTTAAACATTATATAAAATTAACTTGAAACAAATTCCTAAAGTAATTGGTTTCGCTGCTGAAGCGAGAGATGCTAAGCATAGGATTAAGTTTGTCTTAAGGTTTTAAGATTTTAAGGATATTGCTGTGTCCTGATAGAATCCTTATTTATTAAAATCCCATTCTAAGGTAATATCCTTTATTTAAAGGATTATCCTAAAGTTGAGCCTGTATAGCTACAAATGACCTATATCTTAAATTTGAACAATCCATAAGGTTAATTTTAAAGAGATTTGTTATTATATTATTTATTTCTTCATTTTTTTCTTCATTTCTTCATTTTTGTCTCGTTAGCCAATCCTTTTTTCTAGTTATTCATCAAATGTGGAAAGAATAATAGGACACATGTGTCGAAAAGGAATTGTGTCTGTTTAAAAAGCTCGTTGAAACTCATCAGCTTTCACATTATAGTTAGGCTTCGTTAGTACTCTGCGCAATTGGTCATTATGGACTTTTTACTTATTTTCTTGCAAGAAAAGTGAAGGTCTATATGAAACTCATAGATCATTAGAGTGATTTAGTCTTCAGAGAAAATGCATTTCATATTCCTCGATACATTCTTCTTTATTGTTTGCTTTCATGCATAATACAATCCAATACATAATCCAATTGCAATTGCAGCTATAGTACTGATTTTGAATGAAAAGTTTAAATGTTTGATGTTTTGAGACAGTTTCAGTAATTCAGTAATTCAGTAACAAAAGTTATGAACGGTCAAATGAACGAAATACATTTTTTCCCAATTCTATTTTATCCAGAATTATTGTTCCAACTGAAAATAACAATCAAGTTTCATTCATACAGAATTATTTTTAATGCAAATGTATCAATATTTTAAAACTGTTTCTAGTTTAAAATAAATTTATAAAATTTATATAATTTAATATATAATATTTATATATTATATATTTTTATATTTATTTAATTTATAAAACATAATTAATACAAAAATTCATTTATTTGAACGTTCAGAACTTTTCAGTCATCAATTAATATTAAATTTTGGGTTTGTTTTTTTTTTAAGTGAAATCTGCTTTTAAGATTTTAAACAAACAATTAGCAGTGCTTTTCAGGCTTAACGGTACCTGATGCTAATCACTCACTCATCCTTTTCTCCCGCCGTAACTTAAAAGAAATAAAGATAATGCTTTAGGGTGAATGAAGCTCCCGCGACGGAAAAGTGTTGTAAAAGGTTGTAAAATTCAGAGAATTAGTTTTCTTGTGTAACATTCCGAAATGTAAAGAATCCCCATTAACGACTTGGAAATGTTCTTTTATATATTCTGAAAAATAAAAATCTATCATAAAAAAATGTTCAAATCTCTAATTGTAAAATCGTCAAAGAAAAAGGGAATACAATTAAAAATGTTTAAATGTTGTTCTTGAAATAAGGCTTATTAAAATACATTTTATTGCCATTCTTTATATAAAGTATCTTTTTAATTGGTAATTTGGTCGATAAAGTATTTTCAAGAATTAAATATTCGACCAGAACTTCTACTATTTCCTAGTCATAGTTTGTGGAATTGAATGTGATTAGTCCTAAGAATTTATTTATTATTACATGGAGCATCATTTTAGTTGAGTCTTGATGTTTGAAAGAACCGCTCCAGGAAAAAGTTCTCCCGTGGTGGCCTAATTACGAGTCAGAGAGATAATTATTCGATTATTCACACTCGCTTGGGCGAAAATAATAAAAATAGATAGTAGAGAAAAAAGCGGGGATTTATGAGCCATTACGATTCGTTCTACTCAAAAAGGAGAAGAACAGGGGGTTGGCGATTTGAGCGCCATTGATTAGGATGTTAGCAGATGTTAGCAGTAGCAGTGACTGGCACTGAAGACATTCACCGCTGATAAAGTCACTTTCTAGAATCTTTAGTCGATAAGGCAGACTTCTGTAACTAGTTCACTACTGAAACATTTATTCAAACAAATCATTAGCTTCATTTCTAGAATATAAGATCTGGATTTTATATTTTATCCATAAATAGTATTCTACAATAAAATTGTTTCTTTACCTAACTTGGTTTATCTGCTGTCGATAACAAGAGACACAGATACAAATTTTATCTCCGTGGATAAGTTTTGATTTTGTTCTTCCTTTCGGGCGAATATTTTGAAATTGGACTAAACAGCTGTGAATGGATGAAAGAATTTTGTTATTTTTTCAATGTATATTATTAAAATTAATTTTTTAATTATAACGATATAGTGGGTGTATGTTACCATGTGAGTGATAGTAAACTAGGGGTCGATCACCCTTGAAATTTAACATATATTTGAAATTTGAATTCTGAACTCTCATATTCTTTATGAAATCTTGTATAATCCCTGGAAATCAGGGGCGTAGCTACCGCCGTATCAGCCGTATCAATGATACGGGGCCCCCGAGCTTCAGGGGCCCCCGAGTGTGTTAGCGAAAATTCTTAAAATTTTAAATTTTAAATTAAAAGGGTAATAGAAAGGGCCCCCCGAAAAATTTTGATATAGAGCCCCCCGACAAATTTTGATATAGGGCCCCCCTAGAGTAAGCTACGCCACTGCTGGAAAATTTTCATACTTTTTAATATTTTGAAATCTCCTGAAATCTTTTGAATTCTAAAATCTTGAAGCAGACTCATAAAATGTATTCTAGGGTGACCAGATGCCCGCAAGTGGAAAAAGGAGGACAACACCTCGCCAACGTGATCGTAGGGAATATTTTATGAAAAAAAAAAATGTAAATTTTGTCTTTTGACCAAAAAGGAGGACATTTTGTGGGTTTTACATAGTTTAGGAGAACAGGAGGACAAGCAAGCGAAAAGGAGGACGTCTGGTCACCCTATGTATTCATGACAACAGTGGCGTAGCTCACTCTAGGAGGGCCCTGTATCAAAATTTGTCGGAAGGCCCTTATTCTACCCTTTTAATTTTTAATTTTTAATTTTAGGAATTTTCGCTAACACACTCGGGGGCCCCGTATCATTGATACGGCTGATATGGCGGTAGCTACGCCCCTGCATGACAATGAATTAAGAATAAGAACAACTTGAATCTATCATTCTTAATTGTCTTGTATTTATATATTAAGATCCGACTTAGCGCTTTGCTTACTGATCGGAATCGGTGGTAGGGATCTCATAAAATCAAATAGATTCCGCGGAACGACTTATCGCTCAATATAACCAGCTCGTCGGGGTGAGCAATAAAGAGAGCAGACCTCGTTCAACGACCGTATTGGAACGAGAACGAAATGTTAACGTAAACTGAAAAACAATCGCTACAGGCGGCTGTCACTCTAGTGACGAGCTGGCTTGACGGGAACTAGCGTTTCAACCAGTCATGTGTTTCTGCACGATCGTTTATTTTTCCAATATGGCCGCTAAAACATCGCCGCACACCCCGCGGCTTCCATTCGGTAATTTGAAGCCTATTTATAGATGCTCAATACCGGATAGTGCTAAACGCTAAACGCTAAACGTCTCACGAAATAGGTACTGTTGTGGTGGGCAGATAGATAGATGGTCGTCTATACCTCATCTTCGTGTTATTTACTATTTAGCAATACTAAAGATGTCTATAGAGTTTCTGAGTTTAGATAATTGACTCTCGATATATACGGCATCGACGAAGAAGTTTTTTCCTACTCATTTTTGAGAATTGACAATTTGTTGTCTTCTTGTACTAGAGGACTTTATTTTTGACACTCTTGAGACAAAAAAAAGTATGAGTAATTTTGTCAGGGTCATTCGGTGCAATAATACACTGAGATTCCTGTTGGGAAAGACGTTTTATTTTTGGGTTTAGAGTTTCAACTTTTACTGACGTCATATTTGTCATTAATCAATTTATTTTAGTACAGTAACTTATTGTTAGATGCTTTACACATGTGGAGTGTTTTAGTTACTTCCTATTCTAAACATTGTAAAAGAGTTTCCTTATCCCGAGTAGAAATTTTTCTGTGGCCCCGATCGGGCCCAGATTGGAGAATTTGGCCCCGATAGGGTCCAGATCGGGGGATTTCAGACCGGGGATGAAACACACGGCCCGACAAGGCCCAGACCTGGACCGATCGGGGCCCGATCAGGCCGGACGTTTCAACACCGGTCTGGGCCAGGTTTGGAAATTTCTACACGGGATTGATAATTCAAGGTGGTGACTTGATCGGGGAACCGGGAATTTAATTAAAAGGCCCGGAGTTTACTTTTCATCGCAGAAAAATTTAAATTTTTATTCTTTTAATAATTATCTATACTATTTGAATTGAGTTCAAGTTTCAGGCGTCTAGTCTGACGATTTTTTTACATTTATTGGAATAAAAATACAAAAATAGAAAGCTTCCAAAACTCAATACTTGTATTTATTTACTACAGCAGAAATTTACCCGATGTTGTCTGGGATTTTATGAGATTTCGTAGAATTTTAATGAATTTTAAAGAGATTTTAAAGGATTGCAAAAGATTTTAAGTGATTTTAAGAAATTGTACGGGATAAAAAGATTTTAAGGAATTAAAAAAAATTTCAAGGGATATATGCTAAGAGATTTTGATTGATTTTGGAGATTTAAAGGGATTTTTAAAAGAGCTATAAATTTGAACTGATTTTTAATGAATTTAAAGGAATTTGAAGAGATTTCTAGAGATTTTAATTAACTTCAAGTAATTTTAAGAGATTTTAGGGGATTTCATTTCATTTCCTCTGCATTATTATAATCAATTCCTTGAAATTTCTTAAATTCACTTAAAATGTTTCGAAATCTTTTGAAAATCCTTATAGGTACTCTCTTGAATTCTTTAGAAATCCAATGACATTCCTTATTACAATTACTTGACATCACATTAAATCTTTTGAAATCCCTTGAAATTCCTTAAAATAACTTAAAGTAATTTTAAGAAATGTTTCTAATGTTTTGAAATCTTGTGAAATCTTTTAAAAATCCTTTAAAGTTCCTTAAAATGTCTTGAACTTGAAATCCCTTCAAATTCCTTGAAATTCCCTAAAATCACTTAAAGTCTCAATGAAATTATGAAATTCCTTGAATTTCCTTAAAGTCATCACTTGAAATATCCTAAAATACCGGGCAATGCCGGGTAAATTTCTGTTATTAAATAAATAAAAATAAAATGGTTTTGAGAAATTTTGTTAGTATTCTTAATTCAATAAATGTAAAAAAATAAAATGAAAAAAGTTCGTCAGACTAGAAACCATCAATTTCAACCAATTATACTACATATAATATATGAGGGAAACTATTTTTATTTTTTCGATTAAAAAAAAAACATTTTGCATTTTTGCTCTATTCTATTTCAGGATTTTTTATAATGAAAGTCTTGAATTAAAATAAATCTTTGCGCTTTGCGGTAAATATAAATATGTTCCTTTTAGTTGACTGGTAAAATTGAAAAAATTGTTACTCCTAAAGTTGAGTTAAGCTCTGTATTATTCTTTTTTTTTCCTTTACATAGAAACATACATTTTTTCATCTTTGACTTTTGACCTAACATAGCTGCACTTGTCTGGGCCACCACGAATATCATCGTGACAGTCTCAGGTTACATTACCTCATTTATTTCTCTATGTACCCTTATGTCAAAGTTCCTCAAATTTTTTGTATTCAATATTTATTTCTTCTACAAGAGAACATTTACCGGAAAATTTGTCTTCCCTGGTAATTAAATAGAAGTTTTTATGTTTATAAAGATTTTTTTTTCGAATTTAAACAAGAAAAAAGTTAACGATTTGTGAATCCAAGCAATCTATAATATTTGTAATTTCTAAGAAAAGTCGTATAATTGAAAAGTTCTGAACATTCAAATGAACGAATTTTTGTACTGATTTTTTTTAAACTAGAAACAGTTTTAAAGTATTGATACACTTGCATTGAAAATAATTCTGTATGAAAGAAACTTGTGTACTGTTTTTTTTTAATTGGAACAATATTATTTCTATATAAAATTAAAGCGGGAAAAAATATTTCGTTTATTTGAACTTTTTGATGTAAAATTCTAATTGATTCCATAAAAGAATCGAGTATTAATTTAATTCGAAAGACTATAATAATTACAAAAGTGACCTTTTAATTCATATATATGTTACAATTTGTTTTAAATCAGTCTTCCTTCATGATGCATAAACCAAACTTTTCTTACCTGTTTTTCATATTTTTTTTACGAATATACCCGAAATTTTTTGTGTTAATATTAAAAAAAAAAAAAAAAAAAATTAAAAAATTAAAAATTTAAAAATCATTTAAAAAATCAGGTTTGATTTGTTCATAAAATTTAAAAATATGAGTTGCAATGAACTTATCAGATTGGTATTTTGCCTTGGATTAGATATTATAATAAAAGAGGATGAGTTGGTGAGCCTGGAAGCTGGAAGGGTCAAGCATTAACACACTTGGTCAAGTGGACCACTTCAGTTTAATTTTTGAGCAAAAAAACACTATCTCTCTGACGTTGGCCTCAAGTATCCTTTTCATCCAAGCACACTTTGATGAAGGGAAAATGGTGGGCACTTCTCGCGATCGCGTGCTACGTTCTCCATTAATGCAAAAATCGTCTTACAATTTCAAGGAAATCTCATAGACACCTCTGCCCGAGTAGAAATTTTGCTGTGGCCCTGATCGGGCCCAGATTGGGAAATCTGGCCCCGATCGGGTCCAGATCGGGGAATTTCAGACCGGGGATGAAACACACGGCCCGACCAGGCCCAGACCTGGCCAAACCTGGCCGGATCAGGGCCCGATCGGGCCGGGCGTTTCATCACCGATCTGGGCCAGGTTTGGAAATTTCTACACGGGTGAGAATCAATTCTATTATATTTACTCCGAAAAATAATTTATTATTTAGAAACTAAACAGAGAAGAATGAATATTCAAATTTAGTCTCTTTTTAAATAGTCAACAAATTTAACTACAAATACACCCTAAATATCTATAAGATATTCATTTTAAACATATTGGTATTCAACCTGATTATCTCGTTATTCAAGCTTAGTAGATATTTAGGTTGAATATCATAAATAGTTCAACTATTTATTAATATATCTATAAGATCACATAACTCACGATCGAAGATATTAAGATTGATTGTCCATTTTTCTCCATGATTCTATAGAATCTCCTAATTTCTAAAAAAAAGTAAATTGAATAACATAATTCGGAAAATAGAAAAGTGAACATAAAAAAAATATAATAATATTTCTGGTTATATTTTTCCAAGTAAGATACATACTCTAAGTGCTTCCAAGTCACCAAAATGTGGTAATTCACGAGTTAAGAATCAAGAGTGAAGGAAAGACTTTTCTGAACTTCAACAGCACAACCCTGCATGAAACGCTGTTGATTGGCCGGTCGTTCGCCAATTTTCCTTCACGATGCTGTTCCGTGAAAAATCGCTAAATTGCTTCTTTGAAATGCCGGAAAAGCGGCGAATTTTTCTTTTCCTTTCGTCTACCGCTGAAGTAGGTGGTCTTCCTTCAATCTAGTCAATTGTTAGAGAATTCTTTAAAGTAAGAGACATTCATCTGATTACCCTAAAAATGGTACAAAAATGACCAAACGATTAGGGTCGTTATTTTATACCCAAAATGAGTTTTTTTAAGAATACATACATATCTAAACCACTTTAATGAATGCAAAATTCAATTTTTTAATGAGTCATAATAAAGTAGGATTAGTTTTTGTGACTATCACAAAGTTAAGAATCCTGTGAAAAGTCGAAGTCTGTAGAAGACATGTGTGTTGTGAAAGGTTACTAAATTTTATTCAACTAGTTCAACTATCAGATTTTCTTCTCCTCATCATCATTTCCTCGTCACGTCGAAATGGTTGGTTCGTACTTTGAGATTTTCTACCACCACTCTTCTCTCGTTTTCTATCTCCTTTCCTCCAATCACGCAATCTCTTTGCTATCCTTTTTTTTTCTATATCTCCTTCTTCAGAAACGACCTCCTGACTTCTGACACGGGTTTCTATTGGGACGGTTGCCAAGGAAACCGAGCAGTGTGACATGGACTATTGAAGAGGTTAAAGGGGACACAAATCCAATTCATCAAAAACATTAAAAGAACCGCAAAGAGTATACTTACCCTTAAGACACTTTTAGAGCTTTCCCAACTTTCATACTCTTCAAGTATCGTGGCCTTGATTTGTCTTGCAGATACCAAAGCTAATAAAAATCAAATATTATAGCTTTTTTTTTTTTTTCTTGACAAGCATATTTTTTATTTATTCCTGATTTTGTGTCGATCGTTGAATATCTTTTGAAAGGAGAATTTAAAAATGCAAGGTATAAAAAATAAAAAAAGGCGTGAGAATCGATTATACTTTCAAATTCACTTATACCAGAATCGCGTCAATTGTAAGAGAGCGCCCGGAAAATTTTTTGTGCGAACTGAAATGGCTCGTGTGAAATTGGTAATAGGTGCAGCATGAATATAAGTCTCGATTCTGAACCAGATGCATCACTCAAAATTTCTGCAGCAACGAGAATATTTACATGTTTTTTTACACCTTTTTCCGCTTTGTGCCCAAAAAAGGTTTTATTCTATTTTTATCTAAAATGGCGCTCTTATAAATTGCTCTTTTTCGTGTCAAATCCCGGCAGAAATTTCGACCCGGTCCAAAAATTGCGAAATCAGGTCCAGATCGGGAAAACCAGGGGAAACTGGTCTCAGCCAAACAGCTGATGAAACACATCGGGGCCGAAACCGGTAGCCCAATCGGCGCCCGACCTGGCCCCTATTAATGTTCCATTTCTTTGGATTCAGGGGTTTTTTTTACTTATCGTGCAGTGTTACCAGATCAGGAACATTTTTTTCACTCACTCTCAGGCAAGTGACGTCATATGGTATTAGAGTGAGTGAAAAAAATGCTCCTGATCTGGTAACACTGTTATCGTGATTAAAAACTCTTATCACTTTGCATTTTTGTGTTTTTGAAATTCTTGGAAGTAGGTCATCAAGACTATATTTGCGGACCACACTGAAATAAAGCTTGAATAAAACATATATATCCCCAGTTATTATTCGCTTTCGAAATTCGAAAGAACTAAATTCATTGAAAATTATGTACAAAATGTTGTTATGAAGAAGAAATCGATAACTTTGTTTATATAAATTCATTTTGTCTAGTTTCCAAGTGGGCATTCAATATTATGATGAATAATATTATCATACAATGAAGCTTATTAAGAAAGCCATCTGAAAATTAATTGTAACTTCGTTTTCAACTGAGCATATTACATAATGAATAAATCCTTATTCAATGGACTGGAAATCTTATTTAATAATAATAATCTTCATATGGCTAATGTCAGAAAACAAAATAATTTTCAATGAACTTTTACAAAATAAAGGGAAAAAGAAATAAATACTGCTCTTCCCGCGTGTTTTGCATTCGAGCCCTATAGTCCTATAGTATTCGAATACTGAAAAAAATGTCTGGTTAAGTTAATCAGGATTATGGTTAAATATGTCCTTATTATTTTTTCTGATTGATTTAATCAGCATTCTAGTTATTATATAAATTCTGATTAAGGGCATGTGATACTTTACCATAAGAGCAATTTACTTTCCGTCACTTTATGTGCAATAATAAATATTTTTCGCTAAAACTAGGCCATTTACCTCTGTCTGTATTAAATAAAGGTAAATGGCCTAGTTTTAGTGAAAAATATTTATTACTGCGAACATAAAGTTGCGGAAACTAAATTGCTCTTATGGTAGAGTATCACATGCCCTTAAAATAATCAGAATTCTTATTTTAACCAGAAAAAATAGTAAGGGCATATTTAAACAAATTGTTGACATTTTTTGTGTGAAGAAATCAATTTTTCATTTGATATCAATTTTTCATTCTTTTTACCAAAAACCCAACATCCCGATTGTGAAAAAATACCGAAAAAATAATTCCCGGAAGTTGAAATTCCCGAAAAATGCTAATTCCCGACATTTCAAGTTCACGGATAAAAATAATATTGTCGAAATTTTTTTTTAACGAAAGTAAAAAATTATCGAGGTTTCAAATTCCCGAAATTTCAATTTCTTGAAAATATAAAATACCCCGAATTTTCAAATTTCCGAAAATTAAAAAATACGTTTAAAATTTCTTCAAAATTTTTTATCGAAATTTCTCCAGAATTTTTGTTTATAATTTCTTTTCAAAAGTTTTTTTTTGCAAAATTTCTCCTCAAAATGTTTATTTAAAATTTCACTTAAAAAAATCTGTTAAATATTACTCCTAAAATTTTGTTTTAATTTTGAATAGAAATTTTGAATTTTCGTGAAATTTTAAACAAAAAGTTTCGGGCATTTAAGTTTTCTAGAATTAAAATTTTTAGTAATTTAAATTTTCGGGAATTTGAAAATTCGGGTATTTTATATATATACAGGGTGTCCCATTTTAATCAATGGATCGTAAAATCTCTGAAAAAACTCCATCTACAAAAAAATTGTTCAGACATATTTTGTACAGAATGTAAGGGGTCATTTAAATATTAATTTTGATCCTGAGATCAATTTTCAAGGTCAATTTAAGGTCAAGACGATTTTTTTAAATGGCAACCCCTATTTTTGACTACAGATTTAAAAGTAGCGACAAATTTCATGTCAAAAATACTCTGAGAACATTTTTGAAGGTTTTTTTATTTTAAAAATGTTTTTCTTTTAAGTTTTCTAAAGAGGTCAAGATGATCAAGGTGGTTCACACTTTTATATTTTATTTAAAAGCATCTTGAATGTTTTTTATTCTCAGAAAACCACAATAATATCCCGAGCAGAAATTTTTCTGTGGCCCCGATCGGGCCCAGATTGGGGAATCTGGCCCCGATTGATTCGAGATCGGGGGATTTCAGACCGATTTCAGAAAAATCTTATTCTCATTGGTCAAATAATCCGGTGAATGAATTGGAGTTAAGTGCTCTCTCGTTTTCATGCACTTTCCGAGTTCTAATTAATATTCCAACCCTTGAAACTCGTTGACGGCAATTATACGGTCCGCCTTTTCTGTCACTATACAATCGTTTAGGAAGGTTTACTGCTACGGTAATTAACATTTTCCAAGGGTACACTATCTGCCTTGCTCAGGGTATGTAAAACTCTGGATGCTATCCTCAGCTACTGGATGAAAGGGCGTGAAAAGGAGTAAAGAGCGATGGGGGTGGGTGGAGTAACCGAGCGACAGAGGGGTGACACTATTAACAGCTAATGAAAATTAGCTTCCCTCGCTTGATTGAGCGTCAAATCGTTCCTTTCTTGTTTCGGCA
This sequence comes from Synergus itoensis, assembly GCA_904066005.1. Lineage (NCBI taxonomy): Eukaryota > Metazoa > Arthropoda > Insecta > Hymenoptera > Cynipidae > Synergus > Synergus itoensis. The sequence goes on along the minus strand of CAJFCP010000694.1, from coordinate 355,708 downwards.
GAGAAGTCCGGTGTTGTTAAAACGATCGATTCGTTTCGTGCTCGAAATCCTCCGTTCTCAAACTTCGTCAGAGATGGAATCTCGCGAGAATGGGGTTAAATGCTTAACGATGCTCGGATTCAAAAGACTACCCCTTTCCCCCCTCTTTCACCATTCCAAGATTTCTAGACGATTTTCTATTTGTAAATCTAGACAAAAGTCAAAATAAATAAAAAATTAACAGGGTGGCGACTTGACCGGGAAAATCCTAATTAAAAAAGTAAACCCTGATTAAGGGTTTACTTAACCCTTAAAGTGCACCGTGGGTGTTAAACACCCACCTTTTTTTTGATTGCTAAAAAGACATATTGAATTTAAAAAATATGAACTAATAAATTGACTAAAACTTGCCAGATACTGCGTTTTATTGTTCGATGGAATTGAAGTTTTCATTTGCCAAAATAATTACCTTTTTTGGAACGGCCAGTATGAAGGTTATTTTTTTTTGAAAGTGTCACAATAGGAGAGTACAACAAAAAAAAATTTGTGAAAAAATATGCTACGGAACATTAGTTATGAATTTTTAAGTGAAAAAGCCTCCTATTTCTGCTTTTTCTCTAACAATTTTTTTGACTAATTTAAATTTTCAAAATGTTTACAAAATCTACATTGTTATTGAAAGGGATGTTCAAACTTTCATGAGGTAATTTTTTCTGAAGAAAATAAGTGATCCTGTGGGCACAGGACACCATTCAATACGCTGGGTGTTCAACACCCAGTGTGCACTTTGTGTAATTTTTTAGATGTGTGCACTTTAAGGGTTAATTACTTTACTTACCCCTAATAAAGTACTTAAAATACTCCAGTTTATAATCTGCGATATTGCAATTTTGTTTTAAATAATCTCATTGAATAGGAAGCATTACCCGAAAAATTTGCATCCCTTAACTCTAACCCTTTCAAACTCTCTCTCTTGTCTTCTTTTCACCCTCTATTGTATTGTGATCGATTTCGGAAGGGTTAGGGGAGGAAATTGCTTTGCAACATTTCTCTTATTGAGTAAAATTATTTTCTCCTGTAAAATTATTGGTTTCGAAATTCAGGTATGGTTTAATTATCCTTTGGGGTGAAAAATTGATTGTTCGGAGAAAATAAAGGCAGATAATGGAAAATTTTATCTATTTGCCTTTATCCAATTCGTGATTTGTTATTTACTCTTTTGTTTGGTTTCTCTCCCCTTTTTTTTGCAAACGTCCGCCATTTTCACATTAAAATTAAATTTAGCCTGGCTATTCTGTTGGAAAGCGTGAGGTATGCAAGATACACGAAAACCACAAGTCATTAAGTCCTGTTTCAATACAAGTATCTTTACTGTCAGACAGTACCAGTGTCTGGTTCGAAAGGAGAGTATTATGGCTTTAGCGTGTTTATGAATTGTTATAAACAAAACGGTAATGAACTGCAGAAGCGCCCATAAAGCTTCCCCCTCAATGTTAAAAAAAAATCGAGAGGCGCTTACAAGAATCAATTTTAAAAGAGGATAAAAGAGGAATCTTACATTGAAAAAAATTGTTTGGGTTTGGATACTTTGAAATACGTTTAAAATTTGAAAGGTCCATCTGTTTTCGTTTTTTTTAAACTGTAATAACTTCATATTTATGAGACCTGAGACACTGAAAGGGAGTCGATGGGGTGGTCCTCAAACTTAAAAACAAAAAATCAGTGTTTTTATTCAAAAGTGAATAGAGAGAAGATCGAAATTAAATAGATAATAAATTAATTAATTCAATTCCATATATAAATTCAACTCCATATCAATTGTATTCCATATCAATTCAATTCATTCAATTCCTCTTACACATTTTTATTTCTATTGCCCAATTTGTATACAGTGATTTTTTTAAATTATGATTTCTCTTATCGAAAATTAATAAACTTTATGATGATGGTAACATTAACCAGACTGGGGGTTAATATAACTCTTTTATTTGTAACGGATGAGTGTCGGTTCTTTGGCGTTTTTCATAAGCGACGGTTAAGCCTAAAAGTCTCCTCATCTGAATAAACATATCTTGTGTCTGTCCGGCCCACCCAAATGGAACTATTAAAACACTTATGGGAAAAAACTGACTTGTTCATGGTGCGGCAAATCGTCAGCTTCGTTTTCGTCGACGAAAAACTGCTCTTTGCATTCCCGGAGGGGCCACGGATTGGAAATCCGCTGTTTAAACGGCCTAAACAAGTTTTACGACACTTTTGACTCCGAGAGGGTTGTGTTATGATATAAGTATATAAGGAGCCCCATAAATCATGCCTCTTTCACGACACTCCACGCTACACTCGAAAATTGGATACTTTATACATTATTACTTCTAAATTAGGGAAAAATAAGAAACAAATTGAAGGTAACATTTGTCTTATATTTTATACATTTATTTACACTCTAATATACACGTTTGCTTTTTTCTAATAATAAATACGTGGATCTGATAATATTTGACACTTACAAGTAAATTTTATGTGTCCTATATAGATTAGAATTGAAATAATTTGTGTAATTTTGTCTACAGTGTACACGCTTTGGAAATAGTTTTTTTTATTGCACTTTCTATGAGAATCAATCACATAACTTTAAATAATATAAAAAATAAGATTAAAGTTTAATAGAGCAAATCATTGAGTTTACTAGAACATTAGACGTATTAAGAAAGTAAAATTTGTTTAATTATTTGAGAACCTTTTAATTTTGAATAAACAATCATTTGGAATATTCGAGAATACAAATTTTACTTTATCAATACATCTCGAATTCTACTATGTGGTTTTACTCCATACAATCACTTGCAATGAATTCAAATCCTCCCTTTCCTATCTAATTTTTAGAGTTGACAGTCATGACAGTCTACACAAATTTTTGTAACGTTGCTTGTCTAAAGAGACGACTGTCTTGTTCTTTTTCCAACGTCAGACTCCAGCCGTCATCACTGCTAATTCCCCTTTGACATCGGGACAGTTTTATGTCGAAAGTGACACGAAGGTAGTCGGATCTTTGTTTTTTAGTGAAACCCAATGAGGGCGAACTCGAAGTAGGTGGCGCCAGGAAGAAAAAAATCAAAACATGCTTTAATTTCAGAATGCCAGAATGCAACTGTTTGACATTACAAAAACTAATAAATATCATTCCATAACTGCTAAGAAATCATCAGAAAAACTTCAAATCATCAGAGAAACTTGAAAAATGCAATTTAAAAGAAAATATTATTTGATACTAGATGATTTGTCTGTATTAAAGGAACATATATTAAAAAATCACAATTTGTTGGTCTAAAGTTTTAGTCATTATAATTAGGATTCGAATTCTTTTCTTGTGTCTCATTCTCTCATTAACGCCTTCATTTCTGGTTGTCCATCTTCAATATTCGGGTGTCTCCTCTTGTGTCATGTTCGATTCCAGGAATTGTAGTTTGAACTTGAATTTGGGGCGAATGCAATGGTGAGCAAAGGAGTGGATGATAGGGTAGGCAATAATACGGAAAGCCATTCAGAGCTTTGTTCACAGGGTGAATTTGTGGTCCCGACATGTGTCCCGGAATTTGTCCGGAACCACGAAGTGGCAATCCTCTCAAATGCTCATCCGGATGGACTAAAACTCGAACAGCTACGCGTCTCGCTGTTCCAGAATTCACTAATGTTCCAAGCTCCTGTTGTTGACGTCTTTTGGTTTTGTACCTGCAAGAAAAAGAATAAGTTTTCTTCAAAATTTCGATTTACCCAAATATCATCAAAGTATTTGGTTTGAATAACTCTATTACATCTATATTCTTCTATTCTAAAAAGATGATTGAGTCAAAGTCAAAATATCGTAACGCCTATTCCACACTCCTGATTTGTCGAGTTAGTATCGACAGGGACTTTCGACAATCGATACTTGCCGATCGTTTATTTGAATTTGGTTTCGTTAATCATAATTTTATCACGAGTCTAAACTCGAATTACATCGAAAATATTGGTTTAAAAAAGCAGTTTTATCGTAATATTAAAAATAAACAATTAACTAATTTATTATGACTAATTAATAATTTAATTTAATAATTAATTAACCAGTTTTTCAAATAATACTGTACACAACTATAAATACGGTATTTTTTTTAGAAAGAAAAACCACAATTAAACATCAATACAATTGTAAACGTATTTAATTTTGAAAACAATCTAACAACTATTATTTTTTATAAAGCAAAACACATGTTGTAATTATTTAATTTATAAGGAAACTTACAATTTCATTCAAAGTCATTCCAAATCCAATCAGACCCGTGTAGAAATTTTCAAACCTGGCCCAGACCGGTGATGAAACGCCCGGCCCGATCGGGCCCCGATCTGCCCGACCAGGCCCGGGTCTGGCCTGGTCGGGCCGTGTGTTTCATCCTCGGTCTGAAAACCCCCGATGTGGACCCGATCGAGGCCAGATTCCCCAATCTGGGCCCGATCGAGGCCACAGCAAAATTTCTACTTGGGGATTCGAAACTATAATTTATTCGAGATTTTCGAGACATTTTTCGAGAGGAATTTCGTAGAATTTTATGGAATTTTAAGAGGTTTCTAAAAATTTTAAAAGATTTCAACTTTAAGCGATTTCAAAAGGTTTGTAAGAGTATTATGGGCTTTTAAGAAATTTTATGAGATTTATAATAATTTTAAATGATTTCAAGAGATTTTTCTGATATTTAAAAGATTTTGTGAGAATTTTAAAGGATTTCATGGAATTTGATAAGATTTCCAATAGTTTTAAGGGACTTCAAAGATATAAAGGGATTTTCAATGTTACCGTAAAATTTCAAGAATTTTCTGGGAATTCTAAGAGATTTTAAAGTTTGTCATGGAATTTTATGGAGAGATTTCAAAGGATTTTTATAATTTTTCAAAGATTTAGTAGAATTGTAAAGGATTTCAAAGGCTGTACATTTTTTAAGGGATTTCAAGAAAGTTGATTTTTAAAAGATATTGTGGAATTTTTTAGATTTTATGGATTTTTATGAGATTTCTAATAATTTTGAAAGATTTCAAGAAATTTTTTTAATTTTTAAAAGATTTTGTAGAATCGTTAACGATTTCATGAAATTTGACGAGATTTCTAATCTAAAAATTCTAGGATTTTTTTTAGAGATTTTCATGAATTTTAACGTGGATTTGAGAAGATTTATGAGTTTGAAAATTTTTGTGGAATTTTATGGGATTTCATGGAATTTGAAGATATTTCTAATACTTTTAATGGATTTTAAAGGATATAAAAGGGATTTTAATTATTATCATAGAATTTGAAAGAATTTTAACATAGATTTTAAGAGATTAATGATTTTGAAGGTTTTTTTTTTTAATTTTTAAGTATTTTCAAGTAATTATTCTAATTTCTAAAAGAATTTGTACAATTTTTAAGGCTTTCATGGAATTTGATGAAATTTTAAGAGATTAATGATTTTGAAGGTTTTCGTGAATTTTTAAGGATGTTCAAGTAAATGCGGGCGCGGAGCGCGCGTTCGTTCTTGTACTATTAAATTAGAAAATGTATTGTGAATACATTACCTTCTATTTTGAAACCATATTTTGACTTGTGTTTCTGTGAGTTTTAGTCCTCGTGCTAGGTCTGCTCGTTCTGGACCAGAAAGGTACTTTTGTGCTGCGAATCTTCTTTCCAGTTCATAAACTTGAGTGTGTGAAAACGCAGCTCTGCTTCGCTTTTTTCGCCCTTGAAGACTCGAACTGTGTGATTGTGACTCGTATATTTCTTCCTCCATATCATCTGCAAACAATTTCAAACAAATTTGACGAGATTAATGAAAAGGACTTCTGTTACTTAATATTGTTCAAGTAATTTGTATATCAAATCGTAAAGAAGACTTAAAAAGGATATTAGAAATTGGGTAGAATGATTTTTCTTTGAAGATAAATTTCCTGATGGCTCCAGATGTGGTGCAAGAAATGGACAAATATTCAGGTTTCATTGGCCTTTAGATTCGTGATAGAAAGAGTTGTTTTCTTCGCAAAGGGTAAACGAATCAATGGATGGATACGTTAGTCCTCTGTATACTGGAAACACGGACAGTGAGTTTCTTTGGCGTTTGATGTCCCGTTTAAACAGCACACGTGCCGTCGCTACTCCAATTTGTTTACTCTTTACTACTCGGTAATTCCCCTTTGCTAACCAGTTTATTGAGTGTAAAGCAAGAATGTTGATTCAAACAAAAGTTGCACTAATTCTCATAAATTGTATTAAAAATATCGTTTGCAATGTTGTAATTTAATTCAAAACTATGATAGTATTTGCTATCATAGTTTTGAGTCAAATCACAGTTTTGAGAGTCCATAAACCTTTTGAATATCAATAACCTCACATAACCCTCTGAAACTGGAAGCGATATAACATGTTTGATGATCAATAAGATGAAATGAAGCTTCAACGCATTAGCTCAAAGGAGATCATGGGTTTGACTTTTCTCGATGAAAGTGATCAAATAAATCTTCCCCTCTAAGCACACATTCTTATAATCAACATAATCTCCCTCATAATAAAATAAATGAAAAAAATGACTTACTATAAATAAAAGACTGTAAATAAAAGACTATAAACAATAGGCTGAAAGGTATCAGTTTAACACCTAAGGTGGAAAAATTTGAACATCAAAAAATTGTTGAATGCATTAAGGTTCCTTTAATAAACTCGCACGTGGTTGCAAGTGCCTCTGAACTAATTTGATGCAACTCATAATTCAGGAAGTAATCTACTCAACTTCATGCCTTCTCAAATGGAATACTTTGCACGATGCATATCATAAAAGTAAACGTACATCCAACATATATATTTGCACTCATGCCAAGAAAAGACTTGCCATATCATACGCACATTAGCGTATTAAGTAACTTTAAAACGATGTCGTCGTTATATGTTATTTGTACGAAAGAGAAGGAGGAGGATGTAAAAAAGAGGACTAGCAATTTTCTGTGAGTGCACCTTTGAATCGGTGCCAGCACGTTCCAACCCACGTACTACCTCACAAACGGTATCACGGTTTAAATGACAGTGGGTGAGAACGCATTAGTTAATTACGGGTTTAATTTCGTCGCTTTCGATTCTCACTCAAATTTTAATTCCATGTGACAACTGCGTCAGCTAAAATAGAGAAACTCTCTTTTTTAATAGAATAATCTCTTTTCCACAATGAGTTTTAAGTATATACTTCTTCATTACAGGGTTATTCTTAATTCATTTTCTGTAGAAAATGAATACTTTATCAAATTGTATGGAACTATTCTTTTGTCAAAATCAGATGTCTTTTTGAACATAGGATATAGAATTTAAGTGATTCGAGAGCTTGATTGATTTTGTAGAGTATTAGTGGGAGAACTATGTTTGCTCGAAATGGAAGAGCTTTACCCGATAATGTAATTCTATACCCACTCTGTATAACGTGTATATAGATTGCGGAAATGATGGTTATATGAGGATGACGACTCGAAATGAAACGAGGCAGAAAAGCGTTCAAAAATGGACAAATAGGCATTTTATAGTACATTATACTATTTGATTTTATAACAAACCCAGTAATTTAATGTAACTGCCGTTTGCAACGTTTATAAACGACAATCCAAATTTTTTTTAAAATTCTTTATAAATCATTTTCTATGCCTTAAATGGTTATAAAAAAATACAATAAAAGAAAAAAAATTTGCATTTTTTACTCAAATGTGTTTTCACAAACCCCGGACTCTGCAAAAAAAAATTCCCAAATTCCCTCTAAATACTCTGTTGTCAGATTTCTTTCCAAATATTACTAGCAAATGATAATATGTGATCCCAAAGAAAGTTTCATCCCCATATCGTCACCGAAGGACTGCTTAATTTCACCCCCAAACTCGTCATAAAACAAAAATACTCGAAAAAAAAATTCCGATTATTACTCTCTAAATACTCTGTTGTCAGATTTCTTTCCAAATATTGCTAGAAAATTGTAATGTGTGATACCAAAAATAGTTTCATCCCTACATCATCCCCGGTCCGCAGCTTAAATTCATCCCTAAAACTAGTTATAAGACAGAAATCTTGAAAAATAATTCCCAAGTTTTCAAATTTTTGTCTTATAACGAGTTTGGGGATGAAAATTAAGTATTTCTCCGGTGACGATATAGAGATGAAACTTTTCTTGATATTACATATTATCCCATGTAGAAATTCCGATCGGGGTTTAGTAGGGCCCTAGCTAGTTTTCCCTATTTCTAGTCGGGCGCTGGTCGGGAAAAATGGAGAGGGCCTGACTAGTTCTGTAACGCTGTTTTAGCCAGGTTCTAGCTAGAACTTCTGAGCAGGCCCTAATGAGAGTTAGGTAGGGCCCCGTCTAGACCCTTTCTATTATAATATTTTGGTTATTTACCATATGTGAAGTACCAAAATTCAAATTAATAAAGAATAAAAAATGCTTAAATGTCAAAAGTAAAGTTGGTGTATTTTATACATTATAAAACTATTATAAACATAGTAATAGCACAGTTTTTTTTCACTCTTACAATTTTATTTTTAACTGTGTTTTTCTATATTTATATCATCAATATTATGATTTTTTTGTTTTGGTGAGAATTGGAAATATTTCAGTAAAATGGGCCATACTGGCTAAGACCCGAACAGTTCCTGACTAGAACTTCTTTGTTCTTTTATTCGAATCAGGGCTCAACTAAAACCTGGTTAAAATATAAGATTGGGGCCTAACTAGAAGTGCATAGATTTTCTATTCACAAAGAATGGAAAATCCTAACAGTGCCTTAAGGGGTCCTGACTAGAATTTACTATTCCGGTTGTTCTAGCAAGGACCTGACTACCGCCCTAATGAACATAGGGACAAATGGGGCGATTTCTACATGACCATTTGCTAGCAATATTTGGAAGGAAATTTGACAACAGAGAATCTAGAGGGAATTCGGAAACTTTTGTTCGAGATTTTTATTTTGTAGATTTCGGGGGTTGTAAAAACACATTTGATTAAAAAATGCAAATTGTTTTTCATTTATTGTATTGTTTTATAGCCATTCAAGCGATAGAAGACGATTTATAATTAATTTTAAAAAAATCCGGATTTTCGTTTACCCGAGTAGAAATTTTGCTGTGACCCCGATCGGGCCCAGATTGGGGAATCTGGCCCAGATCGGGTCCAGATCGGGGATTTCAGAACGGGGATGAAACACACGGCCCGACCAGGCCCAGACCTGGCCCGATCGGGCCGGGCGTTTCATCACCGATCTGAGCCTACATCTACTTTGGTATATAATATAGGTATATAATAAGAGAATAATAATAAGTGGAAGTTATATAATACCACTTTATTACTTCTAAAGTCAATTTATAAATTTTTGAATTCTTAAGCGTGAATCATATTTAGTTGAAACTTCATTCAGATTCTATACAGAAATGTATATATATATGCTTTGTTTCTATTCATACTCCACTTTAAATGGGACGGATTTCGCTAGAATATAATTTCTATGCAGAGCTTGTGAAACTCAATATTATCAAAAGGCGGAGAAGCAGTGCTGGCGGCAGTCGAACAAGTGCAAGAAGTGGAGTATTCAGCTCTTGTGACGTCTGCCTAGTCAAGTGCCACTTATGCTACTAAAATTACATTCAATTACGTTATCTGTTCTCGGTTTAACTTTAAAAACCCTTGAAAATCTAGTCCCTGTTGTACAGGATACCGCTCTAAATGACCTTTTAAATTCCTCTTCTTGTTTCTCACACGACATTCATAAAAAAGACTTGTCAGCTAAAATCACGCTCATACATTCTGACCTTCTCAGTGATACCCTGTTCCTAATTTTTAGAACTGATACCAATCAGAAATATTGGCTTTAAGAGGAAAAGTTTGCTTTATGAATGAATCTTTCGGTTTAAGACTGAAAGAAACAATTTTGCAGTATTACTTTAAAGGAAATACCGAAGAAAAAATGCAAACAATAGCATTATCTGAAAGTGAATTGAAATCATTAGTAGCTCACCAATATATTTACTTTTGCTCATGTCCAAAGCCTCATCCTGCTGTCTTTGTGAGAACCTCGCTTCCTTGCTTTCCTGAAAAGGAATAACATTCCCGAAATTATCCACGTGTTTAAAACTGTGATTCATTTGTGGCAGGTTCCCGAAATTCGTCAAATTCGCATGAACCAGGTTCCTCCTCAAGATATCCAGTTCTCGCGCCATGTTGAGATCAGGAGTTGTTAATCTCGGAAAACGTGATACATGCACATCCTGCTCACTTCCGGATTCAATTTGCCTTCGCTCAAAACCTTCTTCTTTCATCTTCGCAAACTCTGGACTATTTTCACCAGTCGAGTGTCTTCTCTCTGGCAATTCATTTGATGTGGTTCTACTTAATATATCAGCTATGCTGAAGGGGGTTGGTTGACAGGATTGAGAAGCTTTCGGATTGTCTGACATCTCCATTTTCTCAGTTTGGTCCATGGTTTCAGTGTTTGGTCCAACCGAATTGTCTTTTATTAAGAGTTAGCAATACACTGTCACTTCAACATTTGTTGCACTAAACATTGACAGGAAGGAGAACACTTGGTACCTTCAAGAACACTATAAGCTTGTCTCCAACATTTTAGGTGAAGATTGCACAAGAGTTCACCAAAACACCAACGATGAACGAGAAAGTAATAAAACTGTTCACGACTTTTCAGTTAAGAAGGGAAAATATTTCTTTTAAGTTAGAAGGGACAAGATGTAGATGTCCTCTTCATGAAAGGGGTTTGATTTATGGTATTAATTGTGATGTAACAACTCTAGGCCAGTTGGGACCCTTCTGGCGGAGTGTGCTTCGGTCAAGTGTGCTTGTCGCGCATCGAAGACTTATTTTTTCGAATTAGAGCGCCACTCCGCCCCGATCCCAATCTGGATGTTTCGATCTCTCTCTAACTCACATGACCGAAGGGTCTTCCTCTCGAAAAGTCTTTCCCCTTGCTGCTCGACACTGTCTGCCTCTGGCGGTGATGTTTCAAGTATTCCATCTCCTTTTAACAGATGTCATCTTCCAGTGGTGTCATCCTTCTCTCCTCCACTCATCAGCGATTCTCTTTGCGTTCTTATTCGTGGTGAAGAGGGTTACCTAACTTCTTTCGCACCACTCGGTCTTCTGAGAGTGTCTATCTCTGTCGGGTATTGGGATAAGAAGCCTTGGCATCTTCCTCCCACGATAGGAGATGGGAGGAGCTTTAGAGCGACTGGTTCTTGGGTAACCCACGTTTTGGCAGTTAGCGTAGAGCTTTCGGTGATACGCAAGCCTCGCCCTACGACCAATCCGAGAGGTGGTTGATGCTCCTCTTGGCCAATAACAGACCCTCGGGCGAGCTTTAAAGCTCAACGCGTGTCAACTGGGTGCATTCGGAGAGAGGGACTTCATCCTAGAGCTTTTAAGCCCCTTACTTCTGATAATAAAACCCGATTCTGAATCGGAAGGACGCAGTGTTGGCGGGTGTTGACCGCAGATTCGTGGAATCTTCCCACACTTCTAGACTTCTATTTGCCTCAATTTGACTTCCTCGTTTTGTAGGATTCTTAGGTATTCAGTTGGAGAAAATTAGGTGCAAATAATAAGGTGGAAAGATGTACATTTTACATATTTATGAGGAATATTTGCGACGGCTATGTATTTTTTGCTAACTCCGGTCTTTAAGGGAACCGACCAAGAACGTGAATTTAATATTTTTTAAATTATTGTGAATGAATTAAAAAATTTATGAATTTATAACGTTAATGGAATTAAAATAGATGTTTACTGAATGTTTAAGGAATATTTAATTTAATTTAATTTAATTTACAATGTTCATTGAGATTTTATTATGTGATGTATAAAAAAAAAACTAAAAATCAATTTATTTACTTTGAATTTTTATGTTTCTTAGAATTTATGTAGAATATTTTGTACATTATTAATATCAATAGATTTTGTTTAAATGTATCTGGTTTTTCTCGAATTGAATTTTGAAAGGAATCAAGTTTTGATATTTGAAACTGGAACAATATTGAAAATGGGCTAATTTTAATTATGTGCTTACATTTCTCAGCTGTCCTACTGAGAGCGAGATCTCCAGTTGCAAATATTTCTAATGAATTATTAATTACCGGATATGCTCTTTCATTCATTTTACGATCAATGACGTCATCCGAAAATTAGGTCTTACTTCCTCTTCTTAGCATAGCATTACTGAGGTACTACAACAAAAAGGGTACTTTATCAATAACAAATTAAAAAATTAACATTTTTGTTTACACTATTTCTTATTGTCCGTAAAAAAATCAGACAAGTATATTTTCAATACTTTTCATCTTATTGTAGCACTTAACTAATAAATTTAACAGTAAAGCGTAAAATACTAATTAGCAATTATATTAATCAAATAAATATTATATAATCTTTCAAATAAGATTTAAACACTTTAGTATTGAAGTTTTGAAAACTAAATATGTAAATTTGCTTAGCGGAAGGGCGAGAAAAGTCAAGTTGAACTTTCTGAATTGCTACTAATGATTTTTGCAAGTTTCTTTTGTCTAAGTTTCCATTTATTCGTGTACCCATAACCGTATATGCATATACTTGTAGGTCTCGTATCGAGAAACAGTGCGGTGCATATATAGGGTGTACTTTACATGACAATTGCCGCTAAAGACTTGCGCAGCATTGTCCGCCACGTGCGAACCCCCGAGTTCCTATGGGGGTTTAATTAAGTGTGAACCACAGAAGCGTTGACTACGCCTCACTTGACCCGATGATGGCCTCACGCGCTCGAGATATCGATGCGAACGTATAATTCCGGTTCGAAAGTCTTCAATTCAACTATACTTATCCTAAGAAATATATATTTTTTAATGAATTTTAACTGTCTGCAATGTATTAAAAATTATTTTTCTTAAGGAAATATTTATTGGCGAAAGTAGAAAATTACTGAAACTTCAAATTCCCGGTTAAATTCCCAAAAACTTCAGTTAACTGAAAATTCAAATTCCTGATAATAAAAAAAAATATTCAAAATTTTCGTAAAAAATTTGTGTTTAAAATTTCTTCAGAATTTTTTTTTTTTTTTTTAAAGTGTTCAAAATCTACCCAAAACTTTTGTTCATAATTTATTCTCTTGAAAATTTTTCTTTTAAAATTTTTCTACAAAATGTTTTTCAAAATTCATCCTCAATATTTTTCCAAAATTTTTGACATTTCTCCAAAATTTTGAACGAAAATTTTTAATATTTTTAAAACATAATATTTTTAAAACATTTTTTATGTACCAAAAGTTTTGAACGTTCAAATGAACAAAATATGTTTTCCCAATTCTATTTTATCCATAAATAATAACTAAAATAACAGTAGACATATTACAAGTTATTTCATACAGAATTATTTTCAATGCAAATGAATCAAAATCATTTTAATTCCTAGTTTAAAATACAAACTTACAAAAATTCGTTCATTTGAACGTTCAGAACTTAAACCAAATATTTTTTTATATTTCCGGGAATTTGATTTTTCGGTAATTTAAATTTTGGGAAATTTGAAAACTGGTATTTTATATTTTTCGGAATTTTAATTTTTGGGGAACTAGAAAATTCCGATATATTATATTTCCAGGAAATAGAATTTTCAGGAATTTTATTTTTTCTGAATCTTTTTACATTCGGATAATCGGAAAATAATATAAGATAGGGAATGATTTGAAAACCCATTAGAAACATTAAGAAATGTTTGCTGATTCAGTTCTATTCAACTTTAAACACAGGGGAAGTGATTCGAAAAATGATAAAACTTAATAAAATAAAGCTCGAGATATCAGCATTTAAAAAAGTCTAAAAATATTAAAAGACCTTCCCATGTAGAAATTCCGATCGGGGTTTAGTAGGGCCCTGGCTAGTTTTCCCAATTTCTAGTCGGGCGCTGGTCGGGAAAAATGGAGAGGGCTTGACTAGTTCTGTAACGCTGTTTTAGCCAGGTTCTAGCTAGAACTTCTGAGCAGACCCCAACGAGAGTTAGGTAGGGCCCCGTCTAGACCCTTTCTATTATAATATTTTGGTTATTTACCATCTGTAAAGTACCAAAATTCTAATTAATAAAGAATAAGAAATTCTTAAATGTCAAAAGTAAAGTTGGTGTATTTTATACATTATAAAATTATTATAAACATAGTAATAGCTCAGTTTTTTTTTCACTCTTACAATTTTATTTTTAACTGTGTTTTTCAATATCTATATCATAAATATGATTTCTTTTTGTGAGAATTGGAAATATTTCAATAAAATGGGCCATACTGGCTAAGACCCGAACAGTTCCAAACTAGAACTTCTTTATTCTTTTATTCGAATCAGGGCCCAACTAAAACCTGGTTAAAATATAAGATTGGGGCCTAACTAGACGTGCATAGATTTTCTATTCACAAAGAATGGAAAATCCTATATAACAGTGCCTTAAGGGGTCCCGACTAGAATTTACTATTCTAGTTGTTCTAGCAAGGACCTGACTACCGCCTTAATGAACATAAGGACAAATGGGGCGATTTTTACATGGGTTAATTAGATTTCGTGTTATCATCATAATCCGAATTTTAAAAAGTTGTTTCAAAATTTCGTTGTGATAAAATGCGAGCTTTATTTGATAAGTTGATGAAACGAATTAATTAGAGGAGCTATAGTTAACAATATAAACGTCTTCTTATAGCCTCTTTCCTTCCTGTCTTCACCTCGAGAAACTTATCGGAGCCAATCTTGAAATCCCGGGTGGAAAAGACGAGTAGCTGTAGCTTTTTTCTCAATTCGATCTAATCAATAATAAATTATAGGGGGATGGCGGTACATCTCTCCCTTAAAGCTAAGGTCTGACCCTCCCGCTCAATTGGTCGCAATTCTTAAAGACCTTAATTGGTGCGGAAAATTATACCTTATTTCAGACTACCCCTACCAAAATCGTTCTCCACATTTTCCCATCCACTCGTCGCTGCTCGTTTATCTTTGATCGATTTATTCTTAGATATCATTCTACTTAGAATATCTCAAGTTTATCCCGCTTTCCAACAGCTCACTTCACATTTATATTAATAGCCGACAATATGACAAAAATCGTAATTAATAATTTTCATATTTAAACAATAGACAACAAAAGAAAGAATTAAAAGAACTAAAATAATTTTAATCGTTTTTCATCATAAAGAAATGTACCGTTATTTAATGGGTGACAATCTATCTTAGAACATTGAATAAATGAAGAAAATATTTTTATTTGGGGTTGGATACAAGGTCGGAAATTTATTTAACGATTTTCCTCCTTTTCGTCGTAAATCACTGAGGAGGCGACTTCATTTAACGCAGAAGTGTCTGCATGTGGATGAACAAGTTAGGTGTGATGTAAAACACAAATGAGAACAGTTTCACGCATGTGTGTCCGTGTCCACATAAGAATATAAAAAAACTAGGGAGACCGGATGACTGTTAACTGTTTGTTAGTCTTGGGCTTTAAAGTCCGCACGTCTGTCAGTCCGAGGATGTAATATTAGTGCTTAATACACGCCGGCGCTCATTCATTCTTTCTCCTTCTATCTTATATCTGCTTTATCAGAGTTTCTCCCTCTTAACTACTCTCTTTCTCTCTGTTTCTCTGTATCTTCTTTAAACTTACTTTTAACTGACTACCAGTCTTTACTTAATGTATACTTACTCTATAAGCGTGCACCAGAGTCCTGGTTAAGCTGAACGAGCGCTACCTCGAATCTAAAAGTCAACTTCCTTCCTGGACAATTTCATTTTAAGTCTTAAGTAAACTAATAAAAATAGCGTAGTGAAAACTGGGGCAATAATGGAAATTAAATAATTTAATGTATGTGCTTTTCTTAATTCAATGAAAGAATTATAATGCCATTGTTAGTTGACCATCCCGTGTGGAAATGTACCCAGATTAGCTCATACTATAATTGGGCGCCAATGTGCGCCCAACTGGGTAGCCCAAATATGAAAAAAATTAAAGAGATTCGATTGTTTTCATTATATAATTAAATAAATACAAAGTGTGATTTATACTGCACTTTTTTTCAATAATTCATATTCCTGAATTATTAAAACTAAAGTTTCTAGAGCCAATCACGATTTAGTTTATACTTAAGTTTTTATCTAGCTTAGAAGTGACGAAGAATAATTAAATTTAGGATTTGATATCGAGTGGTTCATGTTTTAAATATGCTTAATTATAATTAATCCATAATTTGTTCTTTTGTTAAATATATCGATCCGTTCATATGTAAAGATTAAAAAAAAGCAATAAATCTTGTTTGTGCAAAAACAAGTTTTCTTTATAATATACTTAACATAAAGGTTAACCAATTTTAATATTTTATTGTTAATTGGTCAGCCCACATTCAGCCCAACTAATAACTGGGTAGAAAAAATATTGCCCAACTTGGGGCCCAAATAGTTTCCCCTAATATGGGTTTTATATAGTTGGTATGAGCGTTACAACCCAAAATAGGCCCCACTCAGAGATCCCAGTTGGGCCCCAGTTAGTACTTGGGCAAACTATCTGGAACCCATTCTGGCCCGAATCGATGTTTCCACACGGGATCTAAATTTTTTTCCACTTGAACTTCACTGTAAAAAACTTTTCGAGAATTTTTCCGGAAATGTTTGGGACGCTAATTTCACAATTTTCGGGAATTTTCCCCAACATTTTGGAGGAAAATTCCCAAAGTCTTTTTAGGAATTTTTCAAAGCATTTTGTATACAAAATGTTTTGTTTAAATAATTGGAAATAATTAAACAACATTCCACTAAACTAGTAGTAATAATTTTTAGTAAGAAAAAAACGAAACAAGAAAAATATATTTAAAAAATCGAATTTGTTTAAATTTAACTAAATTATATTGAAAATCAAACATTTTTTGGAAAAATTCCCAATATTTTTTAGGCATTTTTTAATTCACAAATATTTAGGGAATATTCCTTAATCTTTCCGATAAATTCCCAAATGATTTAGGAAAATTCCCTATAAAATTGTAGATTCTGTTCAATTTCCTAAATTTTAGGGAATTTTCCAAAAATTTTAGTATACATTTCCAGATGTTTTAGGAAAATTCCCTACAATGTTCGGGAAAATCATTTTCCCAACCAAACATGTGGAATATTCCCTAGGAAATAGTAGGGAGAATTCCCAAAACTTTTTTCAGTGTTGAACTATGTGGGGACATATTTTTGGTCTAAGATGATTTATATGTGTATAAATACCAATCACATAATTAATTTTGTATTTAACCGCTAATGAATCCAAATTTAATCCCCAAAAAAGATAAAAAAATTCACGATAAAATATTATTTTATTTTCAACTTGATTATCGGTCTTTCAATTTTATTAGAATTTTTTTTTGTCAAATAATATCGTGATTTTTAAAATCGTATACCTAAAGTTCGTGGAAATTGAAACAATTATAATAATTATACAATTCATTCTTAATTTAGCTTAATTTGTATTGCTTTTTCTAATTAAAAAATTTTGGGTTTTTCTAAGGTTTAAAAAAATTAATTTATGCGCACTTTAAATTTTAAACATTTTTATCTTATTGCTATCAAGGGAAAAATAAACTTGAAAAGTATGTAAGGTCTAAGGGGCAAGGGCGATATTGATTTTTAAATAAGATAGGATAAGGAACAGAGTTATAATAAAAAGGGTGATATAATATTTTCAAAATTACTTTAAGAAAAACTATAGATATATAGAATCATGAGTTTTATTTTTCCAGTCCATATTCCTATAACAGAGTAAAGGAGAATTTGAGGCCGTTATTTATCCTTTTTATTAAGCCTACCTTAATTTTACCTTATTTTTAATATAAAATACTTTGAGCTTGTTTGAGAGAAAATTTCGTGAACTGAATTTTCTGAATTACCAATTGTGAATATGAGCCGATAAGATAGTGCGCCACAATAGGGAAGAGGGAATTAATGGATTTTAATTCTTACACAAGGGTAACTCAGCAGATGGTAAATCTCGAATGTAGACTTACTTAGGGATTCTGTATTATCTACTGTCGTTCTTTAGAAACAAATTATTGTTAAACTTATTGTTTTTCAGTATATTCTATATTCTTCCAAAAATTTAACATTTTTTATCAAATTTTTTCTTTTATTACATTTGATATGTTTCTTCTTTTTTTTTTCTTTTTAAATTTAAAAGTATGAGAAAAGTTGTTTGCTACTTTGCCTTACTTATTGATATTTCCTAAAAAATTTCCTGAATTGGTCCTCAATTTTTTGAATAATTTTTTTTTCATTAAAATAATTCGAAGTTGATTCAACAATATATAAAGTTTTTTTTTTAAATCATGCCTAAATATCCGAAGATATTTTGCTATATCTATAACTTCCAAAGCTTAAAAATTGACAATTATATTATTGCACGAGTAAATTATTGTCATTTGTGATTAATGAACAAAGAAACACATTACTCAAAGTAAACACGCAAACGAGCTTTTATTATTTGTTAGTTTGAAATACATTGTTATATCTATGTCGTAATGTGTATGCATATCATATTTAACCTTCTTATGGCATATGCGGGAAAATCGCATAGCATCCCCTTCACATACAGTCATATAAGATAGAATTTCAATGTTGAATATATCGTGATTGATCGCATGAATAAATGACCATGTAATGGGGCTGTATTATGTTAACAGAATCTGCTCCTAATGCAGCATGCCACGATTTTACGAACATTTTTTTAACTCCTATAATTATATTTTATTATCTATATATAAAAATTACAATCAAGTGACACATAAAGGAAATTTGTATTCTATTATGGGATTGTCCATAAATTACGTTACTAATTTTCGGCCATTTTTATCTCTGCCCTCTCCCCAATTGACAAACCTGGTTTTGATTTTGCCCCCCCCCAATCCCCCCAGAAAGTAACGTAGCCTTTAGCTAAAACCCGATGTTAGGTTTATTCTACTTTTTTTGTGTTTATAGTGAGTTATGTTACCAATATATCTAATATATCTTTTTTCCGAAAAACCAAAATCCCGAATTTGAAAAACTACCGAAAAAATAATTCCCGAAAAGTGCAAATTCCCGAAATTTTTATTCCCTGAAAAAATAAAATATCCGAATTTTCGAAAATTCAAATTTTCGAAAATTTTAAATTCCCGAAAATTAAAATTACCGAAAATTTAAATTTTCAAAAATTTCAAATTCCCGAAAATAAAAAAAATGTTCAAAATTTCTTCTAAATGTTTGTTCAAAAATTCTCCAGAATTTTTTGTTTATAATTTCTTTTTGGAACTTTTTTAAAAAATTTCTTCTCAAAATGTTTATTCAAAATTTCTCTTAAAAAATTTGGTTAAATATTGCTCAAAAAATTTTTTTTTTAATTTTGAGTACAAATTTTGAGAGAAATTATTGTTGAGTTTTAAATAAAAGTTTCGGGTATTTTATATCTTCGGGCAATTTAAATTTTCGATAATTTCGCGGGTAGTTTTCTATTTCCGAATTTCCGTTAATAAATATTTTCGGTAATATTATTCTTACATTCAAAAACTCGAAATTTCGCTGAAAATTATTATGGGATAGATTTTAAGAGCAGTATTTTTTTAAATCATACACATATATATTTAAACGGTGAAAATGATTCAATACGAATAAACTCGATAATAGTGAAATGTTCATAGTTTTCTTGATTTTCTCTGATTTTTTTATTTGATTTTTTCATATTAATTGATCGATTGCTCTGAGTGAGAGAATTTGTGAAATACTTGAAGTTTGAACTTCTATGAACCTAGAAGCTTATAAAAGTACTTGTACTTATACATAGCAGTCTATTTAAGAAGAAAAGAGTGCGCCCCCCAGCATTAGGAGAGAAATTTTAAAATAAAGACTGTCAGTTTTATCAGAATGTTCCCATGGTCCTTTATGGTACCGGTAGAGCCGTGGGCGCGATAATAACGTACATACGGCATCATGCAAGCATCAAGCACCAATGTGAACGTTCATGTAGGCCTCTTGACTGCCAGATGACCCACAGTGCTTGCGAGATAACCTAAAAGCCCCTGTGGTTTAGCTCAAGCTGTCAGAGCTTTACCTATTTATAAGTATGATTACGCTGCATATTTGCAACCTTAAACCCCACATACCTGACGTCTTTGCTAAAAATGTCCATTCTTAATAATATAAATTATACTAAAAATCATCAGATCACCACCCGATCATTCACCTATCTTAAAAGACAGTAAATTTCCCGTGTAGAAATTTCCAAACCTGGCCCAGATCGGTGATGAAACGCCCGGCCCGATCGGGCCCCGATCCGACCAGGTTTGGCCAGGTCTGGGCCTGGTCGGGCCGTGTGTTTCATCCCCGGTCTGAAATCCCCCAATCTGGACCCGATCGGGGCCAGATTCCCTAATCTGGGCCCGATCGGGGCCACAGCAAAATTTCTACTCGGGTTATTATATCAGATTAAATATATAAAGGATTGCAATCACATTAAACACATTTTTCTCCAAGTAGACTTTATTCCAAAAAATATTGTCTTTAATAAAATTCTCGGTGCTTCAAATTCAGACATCTGAATAGTTTCGAAGTACAGGTGTGCATCTCAGATAAGAGGCTGTGGTTCATAATAGACGCGTTTCCGCAAAAGCCACTTAAGGCTTAAGGCACAATTTCCGTTTGGAATTCTTCAAGCGCCACTTTACTTTTTAACACAAAAAAATTAAATGCACCCTGCACGAGAAAGCCAGCTGCCCTTATTTCCCCGAGAAATATATATGCTAGAATCGAATTTTTATAAAGTAAAAATATACATAGATACATAATTACATATACAGATTTGTGCGAAATAGAAAACGCTTTATACACAATGCTCCTTTGGTTATACATTTTTGGTTATCTCTTTATTTTTGGTTCCCTTTTTTCAAAGTATTCAATGGTTTTTTTTTAAAGGTTTTTACCTTTTTTTAAAGGTCTTTTATTTATTCCATTGTCATCACAGTCTAGTTAAATAAAATTTGGCAACAGTGTTCACAAGTTACTAAGTTTAGAATTATGAAATTATTATAACATTATAAAATTATTATAAAATTACGAAATTATTATAAAATTATTAAATTATTATAAACACTATGAAACTATTAGAAAAAGAAGTGATAAAAAAGAGATCTTTGCGAAGAGTATTTAAGTAGTAAATGACACTATGAATAAACTATCAGAAAGTACGTTTAGATTGATTAAGTATACTTATGTTCTTATCAACTAGTAAGTTATACTCGCGTTATACTAAAGAAACTTACAAATATGAGCATTTTTGAAGCATAAGTACTGTAGAAACATCACACATAATCTTATACACTATGAATGTCTTTTATTTGATATTATATTAATTGGATAACAAATTTATATAATTTATTACCTAGCAGTACAGAGAAGTCAACAATTTGTGTTTATCCTAACAAAAATGATGCATTTTTACCATAGTCGTTGAATGTTCTGATCTGCAGAGATCTGATCCATATAGTTAACATATTGCATCTGAAAATTCGTTGGTCCAAAGTAGTTTGGATAGTTATAATCAGCATTGGAAGGTTCCATTGTCGTTCGGTTATCAATTGCCACTGCTTTTTGTTCAGAGGATATTGCTCTTGAATCTGGATACATTTCGTTTCCCAAATAAGTCTTGTATTCCACTTTCACAGGTTTAATTTCTTCATGACCCACGTGACGATGTAAATTCATATTCATGTTTGTTCTGAGGGCAACTTCGGAATTCATCTCCATCCGGAAGTCAGGGGTGATACTATTTTCTATCCGCATTTCACTCGAACTGGTTCTGAAGTCTGGACTCAAGCGCATATCGCTTATTTTAAAATCCGCATGGATTCCCTGATTTACTTCTGCTCTGTAATTGGACCAGTAGGGATTGTAAGAATCCTGCATGTTGGGCTTGCCGTCCTTGATCAAAACTGGAACCGAAATCTTTTTCAAGGGTTGATTATTCTTTTGGTTTTGGGTCTGTAGCTTTTCGGCGTCCTCAAGGCGAGCTCTTTTATTTTTGTAGCGTCGATTTTGGAACCAGATTTTCACTTGAGTGCTGGTCAACTTCAAATTTTGGGCCAGCATTTCTCGTTCTGGAGCGCTCAGGTATCGTTGTTGTTTGAAGCGTTGTTCCAGCTCGTAGACTTGAGTCTAAAAAATAAAACAGGGAGAAGTTAAGTTTTTTTTAAGAGAAGCTGTACAAAATCTGTTTCGTTAAGGAAAGCTTCACTTTTTATTATTTATCAAAGGTATCATCTCTCTAAATCTGAATTAGTGAAAAGTCGGTCACTAATTTACTTTAGTGAAAAATTCTACTAATTGTTAGTCATTTTATGACTAAAACTTTAGTGAGAAGTTTAAAACTACTAAATGCAGTAATGAAATACAACTAATAATTAGTAAAATTTTTTACTAAAATAAATTAGTGACCAACTTTTCATTAATTCAGATTTAGAGAGCAAACATTCAGTTGAATGAATTCAATTTCAATGTTTTTCATTCTTTGTACTTTCTAAACTTGAATCAGTGAAATTTCACCGATTTCCAGTCAAATTCCACTGATTTTCAGTGACTCTTTTCTCATGATTTTAATTAGTGAAAAATCTACTGGAAATTAGTGAAAAGTCACTGAAATTTTCAGTAATTTAGTGACGATTACTGAATATTTCAGTGACTTTTCACTGATTTTCAGTGAATTTTCACTGAATGAAATCTTGAAAAAAGAGTCACTAAAAATCAGTCAACTTTCACTGATTGAACTGATTCAATTTTAGAGGGTATTGCAGTTATTTATTGTTGGATATATAAAACAAATTTTTGGATCAAGTATATTAATTTCGTCTCCCCTCAAAGTGCGTCTTAGAAAAACAAAATAAACCAGATCCGATAGTATTACATTTTTGACGTGGGGTGAATAGAACAAGCAAGAGGTGTCAAGATTTCTGAGGATAGGGATAGTATCTCTCTGGCATTACTCACGATATGTAAACGAAAATTAAAACCGGAAAGAATAATATAGGTTTGAGATTTAAATTCTATTTAAAAATCTCGATAAATTAGGTCAATAAATGTTTGAAATTCAAACTATTTGCGTTTCTCAATCACCTAATTGCTTAAACTTAAATTCTGCTGAGATTGATTTGTATTTGTTCCTATTTTCCGGATTTCAAAGAGAGTTTAAATAGTTTTAAAGAATTTGAAAAGATTTTAAAAATTTGCCAGAGATTTCAAGACATTTTAAGTGAACTTAGGATATGTTAAAGAATTCTAAGGGATATGATGTAATTAAGGATATTCCTAGTAGAAATTGGTCCAGTTTTTCCTTAACACTCTCAAGTAACTCGTAGGGCTGAAATGGGGAAAAACTAAACTAGAGAAACTAGGTAGTGCCTAGTTAGAACCTAACTAGAATTTCCTAAACAGATTTGAATGAGGAAATCCTTGACTAGTAATCAATGAAATTTCCTCATTCAATACGAGAATAGTTTTTCCTTGCCTGTACCTCGATACAAACTAACTAGGATTTCCTGCTCAGTTTTAACTCGAAAGACCTCTCTACTGATTTCTGACAGATTTTCCTCGCTTGGAACGAGCGCTTTTTTTCTGTCAAGGTTTTCGCGAGGAAAAGCTAGGGAAAAACTGTTATTAGATTTGAAATTATTACATTAGATTTGAAATAATAATATAAAGCTTTAATATAAAAAGATTCTCTGGCAAACAATAATTTTCCAAATTTCAATTTTCGCGAATTAAAACATTTTTTGAAACATAATTTTAAAAAATTGTTATTTTTAAATGTGTAGCAATTTTTCCGTATAAAAATAGAATTGGAAAAATATATTTCGTTCATTTGAACGTTCAAAACTTCTGATACATGACACATGTATGGTTGCAAAAACTGAAAATGATAGAGTAAAATTAAATTTTCTTACTTGTGAAAAGAGCACCCTAGGTTTTCTTTTCGTCCTTTTTCCCGATTGACTTTTTCGTAATTCAGTTCTGCTGGATGTGACTACATTTCCTGCAATTACGAACATTACTATTATTATTATTTGGAGAGTGAAGGCAGCTTAAAGCTGGTAAAAATTTGAATTTCTTTCATTACACCCCACAAACGTGACATATTTTAAACTTTACCAATAATTAAACCAATAATTATGCAAATATAGGAATTTTTGTAAGGTATTTATCTACAGGATTCGTGTAATTAAAGTATGATCAATTGAGAATATACTAACCGTCTTCAATGACAGGTGACTCGTGATAAGGTGGAACAACTTGACTCAACTGATGAACGTGGTTCATCTCAGTGTAACTTTGGTAGCTGGAGACAGGTTGTTCCTTGTATTTGTCAACATTCCAATTTCCATCCGCAACCATGTTGTAGGAATAGTAGTCCTGATGAATAGAATGTGTTTGAGTTTGTGGTTCACTTTGTTGATGATGAGGATAACAATCCATTGTGTTCATTTGTTGATCTCCGTTGAGAATATCACGAACACTGAAAGGTGTGGCAGCCGATATCGCAGTAGGCAACATCCTAACACATTCTTGCAAAATTTAACCGAATAATTGTTTCTTGATCAATTGATTGATCCTCAATTGTAACAACACTCGAAACAAACTATCAGTTCTTTATTCTGCACACAAAGTTTATATAAAAGATCTTGTTTAAATGATCCTCTAGACTTGAAATCACTTGAATTCACTCCCTGATATTTCTATTGTACCACTGATTAAGTAAATCTGATTAAATTAAATTAGCTGATTTATCAAAGTGAGTTGTTTGAGGATTAGAGGGATTAATACTTTGGTCAAAATCATAAAGCGATCGGGACCAATTCTGTTGACTTTCGGAGGGTGATTTTATGCTTGAGTGATCAGGTCGGAGGACAAGCGTATAATGTGGACTTGGGTCTTCCCTCGGGAGTCAAGTTTTGGTTCACAGACAAGGAAAAAACCATGCGCTTGCGCCAGTGTATGTGGGTTGACAGACACAAGATTCTTACCGACACAAGCATGACACAAGATGAATCTGTAAATGTAAAACTCCATGTAACACGGTACGTACGAGCTCCTCATGGTGGTCCCCAATTATAATGTCTATCACAAAGAGCTAAAACATCGCTTTCGTTGTGGCGATGCTAATCGATTTGGCAACTTCAAAGTGATCCGATTATGACGAGAATTATCGCCCACTTAATTACAAGTGTGACTTCTCTAAATGAACGAAGGGCACTCTTGCTTTCGGTGTTTCAATTACTTAATTTATGTTAATCAGAGTTTCTTTTATATTTGTCAAAAGTCAAGAAGTAGTTGGAAACTGTATAATTCGAGGTATAATTTCAATGATAAGAATTTTCTACAAACGTATTATTAATTTTAATATATTTCTTATCAACTAATAAAATGCTTGTAGACAATTCTTACCAATGAAGTGAATTGATTATTAGTAATGAAAGTTTTTGGCTTTTTGCAAGAATCCCTAAGATTAAAGCATTCATTGTTAAGTTCTTGATAATAGATAATTAAGAATAATTACTTGACGTCAGAATGGAGTTTTTAAGTTGATAAATAGTATGTATGTACAAAGTAGGTACATGAATACATTCACTGACGTCAATTCCTCTGGTAATTCAGTCGCGCAACTATGGCGTTAAATCATCACGGGGCGGAGATAAAGTTAGTAGTCCCGCCTATAAAGAACATTTTTCACCAATCTACTATAGAGTTGGTGGAACTCCATACCTCAATCATTCGATTAAATTAAACCCTGTATGTGTATCTGGTATAATTACAGACCGTGAAATAGTAAAAAAAATCTCTATAGAGATTTCAAGAAATGTTGTACAATTGTATAGGATTTTCAATGATTTCAACTATTTTAATGGGTTTGAAAAATATCGATGATTTTAAAAGTTTTTAAAGAATGTTAAAGACAAGTGTGTTAAAAGGGTTAGACAATGTGTTTTAAAAGATTCCAAGGAAATTCAAGCAATTACAAAAGATTTTATAAATTGAAGGGTTACATACAATAACCGGTTATAGAATTCTAGCACAATTTGAACATTCAAATGAACGAAATATTTTTTCCCAATTCTATATTTACATAAATATAAATAAATATTATTTCATAATTATTGATCCAACTAAAAATAACAATATTCGTTACACGTTTTTTTCATACAGAATTATTTTCAATAAAAATTTACAAAAATTCCAAGCTATTTATAGATATAATATTATAATATCTAGATATTAATACTTAGTATCCACAGTACACACATGTGTATTAGAAATTTTGAGCTTAGAATACTTGGTTCATAAAATTTTCCTAATAAAAAAAGGAAAACTTGCATCTTATCATAAAACATGGAATGTTAATTCCCGTTGATTAAAAATTGATTACTCTTCATCAATTTTACTTTATAGAGTCATTTTATACTCATTGTCAGAATAAATATCATCTTTCTGCCTTTGAAAAAAACTTGTATGATACATGTGTTTTGCGGGCGCCTCTGAATTATCTTTAAATGAAAAAAAGAGGATAAAAATATACGACACTATAATATCGACTTGTGAATTTTAAGTTCTCTTTCAAAGTGGTGGGTCTTGCCTACACGTGCACGGCCACTCAATATGATCACGCGTAAGCGTACTTATTTGAATACTGTGGTTTTTGATCCCTCATAAATGAAGATGAAGCAAAACAAAACAATTCATTTTCCTACCAAGGAAGAGAGCGCGCGCTGCTTTTTCTACGTTAACACTATCCAGACACGGTCCCAGGCGCCCGGAACCCTTGACGGGACTAATTCGAGAATCGGGAAATTTCTTTTCAAAGACACGTCTTTAATTTTTTATTAACACACTTTTGATACATCCTATGGTAAAATTTTTATAGTGTGAGAGAATTATTCAAAATTCTTCGGAGAACTGAATTTTAAAATCAAATGCATGTTCAACGCTTAATAAGAGATCTTTCGAGAGATCATTAAACATAATATTGAAATTAATAGTATTTATGTAATTTAACTATAATATAATTTTGAATTTTTTTTCTTATTAATTATGATATACTTTCGAAGATCTTAAAACTAAACTTTATTCACCCCTCAAATTTAAATTACTAGCAAACCAACACTTATTATTATATTTTTCTTTTTATTTTATTATTTATTTTCTTAGTATTTTCTTTTTCTTTTTACAACTTGAAGTCATTCCAAAGCTAATCAGATTTGTAATTATAATATATGCGAGATTTTAGAGACATTTTTAGAGAGGAATTTCAAGAGGTTTCTAAGAATTTTATAAGGGAATTTCACGAATTTTAAGTGATTTTTACGGAATTCAAAGGATTTTTAAAGTATTTCTAGGAATTTTAAGGAATTTCGACGATTTTCAATATATTTTTACGAAATTCAAAAGAATCCCGAGTAGAAATTTTGCTGTGGCCCCGATAGGGCCCAGATTGGGGAATCTGGCCCCGATCGGGTCCAGATCAGGGGTTTTCAGACCGGGGATGAAACATACGGCCTGACCAGGCCCAGACCCGGGCCTGGTCGGGCAAATCGGGGCCCGATCGGGCCGGGCGTTTCATCACCGGTCTGGGCCAGGTTTGGAAATTTCTACACGGGATTGTAAAAGATTTCTTGGAATTTTAAAGGGGCTCATGCAATTTTAAGAGATTTAAAAGAATTCTAAGGGATTTTAAGGGATTCTAAATGTTTTGAAATTTTTAGTAATTTTAAAAGGTTTCTAAGAATTTTAAGAGATTTCAACGAATTTAAGCGATTTCTAAGGTTTTCGTGAAATTTTAAGGGATTTCAAAAGATTTGTATAGGAGGTTTAAGGGGTTTTAAGGCATTTTTAATGTTGTACTGGAATTTCGAGGAATTTAAAAATATTTTGACAGGTTTCTATTAATTGCGAAGGATTTTATGGAATTTTAAGGATTTCATGGAATTTCATAAAATTTCTATTACTTTTAACGGATCTTAAAGGATATAAAAGGATTTTAAATGCTACCGTAAAATTTCAAGAATTTTCTGGGTATTTGATAGAATTTTATGAGATTTATAATAATACAAAAAGATTTCAAGACATTTCTCTGATTTTTAAAAGATTGTATAGAATTTTTAAGAATTTCATGAAATTTCAAGAGATTTCTAGGAATTTTTTTTTTGAGATTTTCTTGAATTTTAACGGGGATTTCAAAAGATTCATGATTTTAAAGATTTTTGTGAAATTTTAAAGGATTTCAAGAGATAGGATAATTCAAAGTTGGAATATTATCGAGAGATTTCAAAAGATTTAGTAGAATTTAAAAGGATATGAAAAGCTGTAAATTTTTTAAGGCTTTCAAGAAATTTTTCGATTTTTAAAAGATATTGTGGATTTTTTATGTATTTGATAGAATTTTATGAGAATAATACAAAAGATTTCAAGACATTTCTCTGATTGTTAAAAGATTTTATAGAATTTTTAAGAATTTCAAGAGGTTTCTAGGGATTTTTTCTAGAGATTTTCATGAATTTTAACGGGGATTTCAAAAGATTCATGATTTTGAAGATTTTTGTGAAATTTTAAAGGATTTCAAGAGACAGGATAATTCAAGGGTGGAATTATTTCCTTCTGAATTCTGTTACTTTTAAGGCTTCAAAAGCTTTGTTTTAAAAGATTCGCATTGTTTTTAAAGAATTTTCCATACTTCAAATGTAAACATAAAGTTTTTTTACTACACTCTTTAATTAATTCGATGAAATATTGCGTCCCATTGATTATATTGGCTGGTTAGTGTTTAGCTGAAAAAGGAGTGGGGACTTTTTTTTGAAAATGTAAGACGAGTATATAAATTGGTAATAAATTCGTTATCTCATGATAGTGTTGATCGTCGAAGAAGACAGTGTTTCCTTTTCATCGAACATATAGCAGGCACGTTTTCTGATGGAGATGTGCACCGGTGGCCGGCATTGGTAATAATGCAGGCGCCATAGGATAGAGGGGGCGCCTTCTTCACTGTGGGAAAGACGCCGATGTCGCTGAGCCGGCGCTCTAAAGTCGCGACATGTCATGAGGTCACTGCTTTTTTGAATTGGTCAAAAAAAAAAAAGTTCAGGTACTCAAATTAGGATTCTACGGTAGACTGTTAAAAAAATTAATAAATAAATAGAATCTTTATTTGACATCATTGAACCCCTTTAAAAGTCGAAGGGGCAAAAGTCGGAGGGAGGTCGATGTATAAAAAGAGCACAAGTGCAAAGGAAAATAAATTATATTTATATAAACGTCTAATCGCAAAGTTCAAGGACTATTTTCACTGAATTCATCAGATTTGGAAAATTAATATTGTTAATCGTATTATTAATGTAGACGTTTCTACAAAGCGGTTAGTGAAGAGCAAATTGAAAAGGGCCTTTAGAATGATTATCGCGTACCTATTGTCTTGAATTGATGCAGGATTCAAGAATCTAATTTAATAAGATATGGTCTAGGACATGTTCTAAGGTCAATACATATATATGTATAAGAGTGAGACAGACCATTTTGATCGTTCTCCAGCTCTTTCACTCTTGTTGATTTTCTGCAAGCAAGCGCAGCAGACGAAAAAATAGACTGATACTCACAAAAACGCCGGAAATAAATTAAATTAAAGGAAAATTCTTGAATGTTTTTGAAATCCATTGAAATTCCTTACAATTACTTATCACTAAAATCTCTTGAAATCCCTTGAAATTCCTTAAAGTCACTTAAAATTTGATAAAATCCTTTAAGGTGTCTTGAAATCTTGTGAAAACTTTTTAAAATCCTTAAACTGTTTTGAATTCTTTTAAATATCCTTTGACGTTTCTTGAGATATATCTTAAAATTCCCTAAAATGAAAAATCACTTAAAATATCTATAAAATCCCTTGAAATTTCTTAAAAACCCAGGCAACGCCGGGTAAATTTATTTCTACTAGTCAATAAATAAAAATAAAATGATTTTAGGAATTTTTTAGATATTCTTAATCCAAAAAATGCAAAAAAAAAAATAAAATACAAATTTTCGTCAGCCTGGACGTCTGAAACTTCCAACTCAATGGTAATCATCGATTTTCGATTATCGAATTTCGATACTTTCCTGCTGTCACGGACTTTCTATATTAGAACCTCTTTCCTAGCTGTAAAGTTCCACCCCCACTATTAAAAATTCGAAATTTTTTTTACCTTCTCTGCTAAAATCCTATACAATAATATCAACTATATAAAAAATATAAAATATAAAATATATAAAAGAGTATTACGTCTCACTAATTTTGAAGGGCACGTCACGTTTGTCACATGTCCCTACAACGAATTTCGTGTAGAATTGTTAATATAAAAATTCACTTATAGAAATGACATGTCTTTGTAAATCAGAGCAGTATATGCATTCAAAGACTTAGATAAAGTATAAGTTATAAAAGAATACTTGTTAACGTGCAGAGTTCAGTTGTAAGACGTTCATGCCCATATTCCAGTATAAAAGGGCCCTTTGTAAGCTTACGTCTAAACAGATGTCAGTTCTTTCTCATATCGCGAATTTGATTGAAAGTTCTCAGCTGCAGTATCACTTGGTTACATCGTTAATGTATTAAGAATTAAATGACAGGGTTTGCCAAATAGAATTGAATTATGTTTACAAGAATCGCAATTTTATTGATGATCTATAGTTTTAATAACAGGGGAGAGATTGTTGTTTATGAAAGAAAGTTAAAGGATATGTTTTCGGGCTTATCGCGGAAGATTTCCAAAATAATTATTTTCTGAACATCTGAATTTGAATTATGCACGTACAATTTTATTCCTTTCAATATAATTGTAAGAAAAGGTCACGTCATCTTTTTTGTTGATAAATTATATAAATTGATTGTAGGAATTTGTTTTCAATATGTGCCAACATTACACACGTTGTTTCTTAACATTATGTAATGCGTATTGATGGTTACATTATTCTTTACAATTTCTATACTTTATAGAAAGGGTGCTTTTGTAATGGAATATGCACCAATTGTTGGCATCTTCACCTCCTCTAATTTATTTAAAATAATAGAAAAAATTAAAAAATATTTAACGTAGTTTACTCGAAACACTATCATGTAAGCAAAATATGATAAAAATTTGCATTTTCCTCTTGGTTAAAGCAAATTAGAAGGGAATGTCAACAATAGGTGAAGGTGTCAACAACTCTAAAATTAGGGATATGCTTGTTCTATATTTTCCAGTTCATTTTCCGAATTTTTTTTTTGTATACATATTGATATTTATGTATTCGATGGGAGACCTTACAATACACTTATACACTTTTCCAATGTTTTTTTCGAGTATCAATAGATCAATACTTCCGCCTTTTTAGCGCCAAAAGCACCGGATTTGGCTCATTATCGATAGGAAGTTCCAAGTGCTTCATCCACTTGACAAACATGCGAAATGTCCTTTAAAATCACTTCCGTAAGTAAATTTCATCTTGAGATGTGTTATGTACTTAGGACTTTTCCACTGCTTTTTAAAATTGGTCTAGACTAATACGTGGATCTGGTGTCTAGACTCGAGACACGTTCATCCTCTGCATTTATTCTGTGACATCAGAATCTTACATTTTCCAGAAACTTCCGAGGATGCAAGGATTTCCTAAATTCGGTATAGTCGACAATGCGTCGTCACCGCAGAGTCTCAGACTGTCAAGGACCCCCCGAGTTGCCAAGTGGTGGTCCAGGCAGGTCAATGTTCACAATAGACAATCGTGACATGTGCCTTTTTTTCGAGCCCATATATAAAAAAATGGAGCCAGAGCATCTCAGGTTCCAAGAGGAAATGGCAATTTAAGACAATTTAAAAAAAATTTGTTACGTATCTAAGAAAGAAATAGAAACATCTTTTGGAAAAAAATTATCTAATATTTGTCAGTCCAGAATGAGGGGGAACGTTTTTATTTAGGTTGAGGGTGAATGTCATTTTGTTTTTGACAATTTTGACTATCCGATCCAGAAATATCAACACCATCACAAAAAAAATAGAAGGAATAATTTGTTGTGGGTAATTTTTAAAATTCAATTTTTTCGCATTGAATAGACAAAATAAGGTAGAATAAGTTGACATGGTAACCATGTTCAGAATAATATTTACCCATTTGAGGGTAATTTTTGTTGCACGTAATATTTACCATGAAATCGGTGTAAATATTACACTTGGTTTTTTCTGTAGAGAAAAAACGTGATTAAACGCCCGGCCCGATTGGGCCCCGATGGGGCCTGGTCTGGGCCTGGTCGGGCCTGGTCTAGGCCCGATCCGGCCACAGCAAAATTTCTACTCGGGGTATTGAAATAATCGTAAATATTTACAGACCGGAAAAGCATATCAGTCTATTTGCGATTTGGCGGCGAATTTTTAAAATATTTTTATTGAAGAACGTTTTCAATAAATGAAGGATGTAAGCAGACCGGGAAAATCCCAGGAATTTTTTTTGACCGGGGAAAAACCGGAAAAACCCCTGGAGTTTCGTTTAGGACCGGGGATTCTTTTATTTTAACGAAAAATCGATTTTTCTACTTTTTAATGGAACTTTTTAATTCCCGAATACAAAATTCCCGGCATTATAAAATTGCCGACAATCGAAAATTCCCAACAGGTTATAAAATTCCCGAAATTAAAATTTCCCGTTACTGGAAAATTCCCGACAATGGAAGATTTCCGAAAAGATCTATAAAAATACTTTTAAAATAGAGAATTAAAAAATTTTTAAATATATTATTTAAATTATTCATTTATTTTTTAAAATAATTTTTTTCTGGAATTTTCCATTAATTTTCATAAATTTTCTAGTGTCGGTAATTTTATAATATCGGGAATTTTATATTGTCGTTAATTTTCTGTCGAGAATTTTACAGTGTCAAAAAATCACAAAAAGACGCATCTATAAATGTTTGTTTAAACAAATTGTTTAAAAATGCGAGAGATACGAAAAAACGGATTAGAAAAGAAATTATAAAAGCGAGGATTATGTCCTATCACCCAGAAAAAAAGTTTATTTGAATCAAATAAACGTATCTTTGATATAGGACCAAAGAAAAAATATCTTTGAATTAAATAAAATTTATTTGATTCAAAGATATTTTTTCTGGGTGTAAATTTTATTATAACTCTATGGTAGAGTGATATATTAGAATATAATACGTTGTTCTATCGTAAAGTTATATTAAAATATACGATATAATCCTCGTTTTTCTAATTTCTTTTCCAATCCGTTTTTGCCCGTAGCCTTCTTAACCCATTTTTGCTCCAACCATTATTTTACTCCGCTTTTGTTCTCAGCCCCTCAATATATGATATTCAATATTACTATTCGATTGTTTCTTTAAAAATTACGTAACGCTTCTTTCCATTCCTTTTCACGTCAGAAAATTTGAAAAGCAGCTATATCTGTTCCTGAAGGTTTTCGTATTCAAATCATATACAATGTGAACGATATTATATTATTAGATATTGTTATTAAAATGGGATAAAGCCGAATAAAATTCAGTCAGACAATAAATTCTATTTTCAGAATTGATACGAAAGTTCTTAGTTTCATCTGTACTTACAATATAATTAAAAAGTTGAAAATCTGAGGGATGGACTTATCAAGCTCAAGAATTCATGAGTTGGAAACAGATCTTTCGGAATTCGCGAAAAAATTGGAAAAAGATAAAGAAAAATCGAAGAAGCTTGAATTGGAGATAAACCATGTGAAACATTTGTCTACCATGAAAAATTGCATTTTCAAGTCAGAAAGTCAATTTGTGGAAGAGACACGTGACAAGTTAAAAAAAATTCACGAAGCTTATCAAAAATTGTCGAAACAGTCAACTTCCCAGTATCTTCAATATACGATCATGGATAGACTGGAAGAACTTTATCAAGAAAAAGAGAGGCTTCAATCACAACTGGAACACTTAAAATTCAAACGCAGTACTGAAGAAGCAAAACTAGAAGAGATAAAGTTGAAACTTACAACTCAAAATGTTAGTTTTTTCACGAATTTTCAGTAACTTTTAAAAATTATGGACTGCAATCTTTTTAAAAGGATGAAAAACTAATTAACAATATAAATTATTTCAGAATAAGAAAAGAGCCATGATTCTAAAGTTGAAGAAAAATTGTGAAAAATCTGAAGCTGCTAGAAGAGAAGCAATGGCAAAACTAATGGAACTGAAGAATAAACAACAGAAGCTTTAATTCAGACTTTGATAAAATTGAATCGCCGTATCGTAGAAGAGGATATACAATTTTTTGCGTGCAAACGCGAATCCTGAGAATGTAAAAATTACAAATTTAAAAATATTTTTTGATATATGCAAGCAAAATAATTACTTTAAATAATTTCCCAAAAATGAAAGTTCAAAAAAAAAATTCAAGTGAGTTGAGAAGCCATTGTCGAATCAAGAAATTTTATACTCTCTTCTACGATGAACGGATTTCTTTCAAGATGAAAGAATAAAATTTGTTTCTATTTGATAATTTAATTGAAAGTCGATTTGAAAAATTTTTTTTTTATTAATTACGTGTCTAATCATTATTATGGAAATACTATTTTAATTAACATTGTTTTTTAAAATTATAGAAGGATTTTTTTGTTTCATTTGTCAATAACATAGTTTTCAGCGAATTTTCATAAATATTGTAGTAACCTATCGTATCGATGCTTGAAAACATTTTGAAAGTGTTTGAAAAAGTTCTGTATAGCAGCACGGTTGGTAATATCGATTTCATCCGCAAACTTGTTCAGCGCGGATCTTTCCCATAGAACAACTAGATAGCGCTGTATCCCCTTAAATTAATTTTTGTTAGTTCTTTTAATAATTTTTATCTTAGACACTTTTCAATATATAATAATTATGTAACCATAAAATAAAAATCATAATTTCCCTATCTAAAATTGACTAATTAATAAAAATTCTCCAAACATAAGTTAATGAGAATTGAGTCACTGAGTCAAGTCAGTAAGGATTTTCATTAATTTTTCAATGAACTGATTTTTCAGTAAACTGATTTTTTAATATTTTTTTTATTGATTGATCAGTGAAATCCTTAAAAAAAATGTTACGCATCAGTCGATGAAGATTTTTATTAATTGTTATATTATCACTATGCAAACAGATGTTCACGATGATAGTAATGAAATTTCGATGAAATCGGTAACTAAATATAAAAGAAAACATAAACTTTGGTCATAAATTTTTTTTTCAAAAATAACTAGAAAAAATAAACCAGTATCTGCATCGATATCTCAATTGACTCTGTTGGTTAACATCCGCTAATGAATTCTCGAGAAAGGTTACGGATCCCATATTACGAAATTAGTTTGAACCACCGGCCGGCAAAGTCTGAACTCGTAACAAAAAATTTTCGAACCCATCTATTTTAAAGTCGTAAATCAAGAAAAATAGGAGTAAGGACCGAAGCAAAAAATCTCACAGTAAAGATATGGGAACCCTAATCGACAAGGGTGAAATAAGGTTGTTAGGAAGAGATACGTTAAAATTTTCCATTTTTCTTAAAAACCTTTCCATCCGTATAAATTAAACTCTTTAAATTAAATTTTCTTTTAGCTTCTTCTAAAACAATATAAATAATTCTTTCATAAAACATTCTGCAGATAATTACTTGCCTTTCAAACAAGTATTTGCTTCAGTAATGGTTGTCAATATTCTCTTTAAGAGGAAAACAATTATTCCAAAGCAATTGGAAATAATAAAGAATCTTGTAATAAAATCTTGTAAATAAAAGTATGATTTATTAATGCATAAGCGTTCATTTAACATGCTTGTTTATGGACCATAATTATATTCTCGTTTAGA
Source organism: Synergus itoensis (assembly GCA_904066005.1). Taxonomy (NCBI): domain Eukaryota; kingdom Metazoa; phylum Arthropoda; class Insecta; order Hymenoptera; family Cynipidae; genus Synergus; species Synergus itoensis. The sequence goes on along the minus strand of CAJFCP010000694.1, from coordinate 319,784 downwards.
ACATATATATTTCGTGTCTGATTAATTCAATGTTGAATCTAAAAGAAGAGATAGTTTTTTTTCCTTGTTTTCGACAAGGCAAGCATTATCTCAATATCAGGATTGGTAGCATTCAACGGCTTTTTGTTTTAGCCTGAACATACAGAGTATGCCGAACAGAATAAACCATGGTGGTCCAATTTGTCTATCGATTCGATATTGTAACAAGCTCATCGTTAATAACATGGACCAACGAACCATTTGTTTCATTATCTTTTTGGGTCCGCGCATTAGCCAGACGGCGGCGACCTCAGAAATTTTGACAAATCATGTCCTCATACTTGTGAATTAATATCCAAAACATACTTTCAACATTCTTTAAATTGTAGACCTTTAAAAAATTAAGAAAAAAAGTACAGGAATTAATTTCCAAACACAAATTTAATTTACAACTCTTCACTCAATTCTATAACAAAATTTTATGGATGCTTTGAGTTTGTTTCAGCCTAAGTGCTTATTTTTCTTCATAAATTATATTTATGTTCGTAAAATGAATTTAGGGTCGGTGATAAAAATGCCTGTGGCTAATTTGTTTCAAGAACGTGAAAATTTTATTGCATTGTCTATTTAACGTTTTTTATCCAGCTTTGTCGGATTTTATCTAGAAAATACAAAAATCAGGCATATCCTGAAATGTGGATTCTATACATATACATATAGACAAGAATTTCACTAACAAGCAATTAAAAAAATAGATTATTTGTATTATCTTAACAGCGTATAAATCCAGCGACATACATAACAGTTATGGTTACATAAAGACAGATATAAATGCAGAACAGTGGGCATATGAATTCTGTATAATCGACAGAAACAGGAGTGAGAAAAAGAGTGTAATTTCCGTATCTCTGAGAAGCGATAGCATTTTATCTAAATTTGAAATGTGAAGAAAACGCGCAAGAATAACGCTTATATTTCACAACACGGATATATATGAACGCATATGAAGTTATAGTCAGTTATCGAGAGATTCTTGAAACTTTTTTTCTTCTTCGTGGATGTTACAAATTGCTTATCATCTTTACGTTGGCAGCTCGTTGACCCTTCTTATCATCCGTGACCCTTCCGCAAGTTTTTACGGCGATGCTTTTGGTTACCGTTTATACTTTATATTGATTGGTCCATCGTCCTCTGGGAGGACCAATCACGATCATGGTGTCTATGAATTGGGGTATCCGAACATAAATTTTTCTCGTCCTCTTCACCCTTCTTTGCTGCTTTGGGTTCTTTCTATGTGTTTTTATGGAGAGTCCCTTTTCAATAATAAATCTAACTTGACGTAAGTCATAATCTACTCTGAATCGATAAACTCAAATCTAAAAACTTATATCTTGAGGAAAATGATAGAAATATATTTATGACCCAATGTGGTTTAATCGTTTAGTCAAGTCATAAATCACGTTTAATCGATATTCAAGAAAACATTTTTATATATGAATTCTTACTACTGTATAGTTCTATATTATATAGTTCTATATTGTATAGTTATATTTGCTTAATATTTTCTTCTATGTTTGATGATCCATTTTTGATGAATTACAGATTATAGGAAAGTTTTTTGAGTCTTTAAAAATAGATTATATACTGTCATCTTTCGCCTGGACCCACCCACAGTTTGACATTCTAAAACCGAATGAATCAATGACGCACATCTGGCGGTCACTAAATTGGCAGATCCGAATATAGCTCTTCATAAAATGCATTTGTACAACGAATACTTTAGAAATCCATCTTAATTCCCAGTGTTGATCTTTGACATTTTAAACACGCTGGCAAATTAGACGATATTGGACATTCGCCTTTATTGATAGTTAGTGCTTATTAATATAATCATTACAGAGACAAAACAGAGAATCAAATTTGTCACGCTCCATTTTCTCCTTGCAAACCAACAACATTTTATCACTTGATTCGTGGCCATACATCTCTCAATGTCTTTTTTAAATGCGTATTTAATATTTTTTTATAATCATAAATTATTTATCGACAAATTTACATATATTATCCCAGTTAAGTATCATAATCGCTTTTTCTTTTGTAGAAATAACAAGGATCCTCTTTGTTCTCACAAAACTTCGTAATATTTCTACAAATTGAAGAATCTTCTTTTAAATACGAAAATAACGAGCATTCCACTTACTTTATATTTAACGATTCATTTTTCAGTTTACAAATCCAGCTCTAGCATAAATAAATGCAATATCGCAGAAACTCCCTATTTGTAAGAAAAGCGATTGACATTTGAAATGTAACATGATTCCATCTCTGAGAAAAACACGAGTAGAGACTAAATCTCCCCCTTTGAAATACATTTGCTCGAGAAAAGCGGAATGCTAGTTTGATATGAAAATCCCGCGACTACTCGCTCTGTAATATTCCATTTTGCAAAAGAATCTCGAAGCTTGGAGCTTGGAAGGTACTAAGAATCTAAGAAACTAAGAAAGTCGATCGGGAGACAAGAAGGAGCGATCCGTTGATAATTGACGTGGTATCAGGGGTACACGAGAGGCATCTTATATACATACGATTCAAATATAACCGAGCGATGTTCGACTCTGGGCCGAAAAGACATTCGTATCAATTATGGGAGGTAAGTTTCAATGCCCCGCAAGGAGTCCACTGTGGAGACAGAACCGCGCCTTTCAAAGGAGCTCGTTCTCTATATATTACGCAGCGGGGGTCTTCGGGGGATTCTAACCTGCGCCCTTCGCCAGAGTCTCCTTCCTTTCCTCTCATTTCATCTCTCTTCATCTACATTTTTCTCTCTCGCTTTGTCTTTCTTCAAGTCTCTTCCGTACAAATTAAATTAATTTTCGAGCGGCCGACATTACTCTCTTATGAATTCCTTGTGGCTATTTGGGTCCCAGAATGGAGATGTTTCGTCGTCCCACTCGAAGATCCGAATCGTCACGAACTCAGAACCATTAGTAATGGAACTTTAGAACGATAGTTTTCGTCGTTGGCCTTTGCCATGTTGAAACCTTTTATTTTTCGTCTTATCTTCCCACACTCCTCACCCGGCTCTCTTCTCTCTCCTCCGTCAGTCTGACAGTCACTTTTTGCAGGAATCCAACCCCAGATGACACCCTAGAGTCCTAGATCTCTCAGCCAAATTGGTACAAATTATCATCTCCTCATCATCACAGCTTTGAATTATGATTTTTTTTTTGTGAGGCTTCTTTCATGGATAATGAGAAAAGATATGTTTTGAAAGCGAAATCGGGATCTAAAGTCAGGAAAAGTACAAGCAATATCACTCAAAAAAACGCCTAGTTAAGGGGGGGGGGGTAAGGTTAATTCGACAAAAAGAAGGCCTATTTTCAAGAATTTTTTTATAAGATACAGGTAATGCTGGTTTATTTAGGTAATATGCATATAATTGTACAACTTTTGGACTATGTTTTCCTAAATTTTTATTGAGAAATATTGGTAAATTAGCCGCTGGCAGCAAATCTCCACCGGCGCCTCAAAAAACAGTTGTTTTGCGGTGTACACCATAACATGACAATGCGATTTTTAGTTTAGATGTTTTCCGATGCAACCTGGGAGAGTTTTTTTTTTTATCGATTTTTACATTTTCGGTAGCACTTTGAAGTCAAAAACGCGATTTTCGCTAAAAAAATCGGTTAATTTGTTATTGTAAAATAAAAAATAATTAACAAAGAAAAATATGTATAATTATATGCATATTACCTAAATAAACCAGTATTACCTGTATTTTATAAAAGAATTCTTGAAAATAGGCCCTTTTTTGTCGAATTAACCTTATCCCCCCCTTAAGTTAACCAGAATTATGGTTAAATATACCTTTACTATTTTTTCAGAGCTGGGTAACTATTTGAAATGAATTCATTTCAAATGGGTATTTGAAATGCAAAATGCCATTTTCTATTTTGTATTTTAAATAGAAAGAAGAAACCCATTTTGCGTTTTCCATCTTAAATAGATTTTCAACCTATTTTCCACTTAAAATACTATTTTCCATTTTTTTTTGGTTCTTCTCTGGATAAGTTAGATAATCTCAGATCAACAAAAAAAAATTCTGGAGGGTTTCTGCTTTAATGTATAAATTCTGATTCTATACATCGAAAAGAACCAAAATATTCGTTTTTGACTTATAAATAAGTTTGCTTTTGTCTGTTTTACGTCGATAAGTAAGTTTTGAAGTTTTTGGGTTGATTGCAATCAAAAATATGTAATTATTTTTTAACAAAAGTGACTCAAATGTATAACAAAAGTGTAATATATTCTTTGACCATTTTACCCAGCTTTATATTTTTTCTGGTTAAAGTAACCAGAATTCTGGTTACTTTAACCAGAAAAAATAGTTAGGGTATATTTAATCATAATTCTAGTTAACTTAAATATGTTTTTTTGATTGATTGAGATGCAAATGATTAAATTTGGATTTTATTATAAACAGGGTGATGACTTGATCGAGAAACCGAAAATTGACCGGGAATTTTATTGACCGGGGAAAAAAAAGGAATTTTAAGAGATTTTGTAGAATTTAAAGGAATTTCAAAGAGACTTTAAAGAATTGCAAAAGATTTTAAGTGATTTTAAGGAATTATAAGGGATTTCAAGAGATTAATAGTGATTTAAAGAAATTTCAAGAGCTAAAAAGACTAAAGATTTAAAAAAAAATTTTAAGAGATGCAAAGAAATTTTGATTGATTTTAAGGATTAAAAGTGATTTTTAAAAGCATTGAAAAGAGTTATCAGAAGGACTTTTCAGAGGTTTCAGAAGATTTCAACAGATTTCAACGAATATGAAGAAATTTGAAAAGATTTCAAGATTTTTCAGAAGACTTTTATGAACTCTAAAGGATTTTGAAATATTTTAAACGATTTTAAGACATTTAGAGAAAATTTTAAACATTTTAAAGAATTTCAAGGAATTTCTCTTAAAATTACTAATTAAATTAAAGTTAATTTCCTCCATACTAGAATCAATTCCCTGAAATTTCTTTACATCACTTAAAATGCCTTGAAATCTTTTGAAAATTCTTAAACTTTCTCGAATTCTACATAGAAATTCACTAAAATTACTTACAGTCACTTGACAATTGAATTCTGTTAAAATTCTTTGAAATTCCTTAAAGTCACTTAAAATCTGATGAAATCCTTTAAGATTTCTTAAAATCTTGTGAAATCTATAGCAATCTCTGGAATAAAACCCTTTTTATAAACTTTTGAAAATCCTTAAACTGTTTTGAACACGTTTAAAAATCCTTTGAAGTTCCTTAAAATCACTTGAAATCCCTTAAAATTCCTTAAAGTTCCTTAGAATCAAAAATGAAATTCCTTAAAATATTTTGATCTTGAAATTTCCTAAAATCACTTAAAGTATCTAATATGTAATCCTTTAAAATTTCTTAAAGACATTTAAAATATCTTAAAATCACGAGCAAGGGGAAGACCGGGACACCGAGAAAAATCCGAGAATTGCGTAATTGACCTTACTAAAACTTGGGAAAAACCCGACAATATATATCATTTAGAGCCGGGAATTTTTTATATTTTATCGAGAAATCAACTTTTTTCTACTTTATCTTCTTTTTATCTCATTTCTTATCAAATTTTTTTTTATTGAATTTTTTTTTTATTTTTTTTCAAAAATTACAAAAAGACATCTATAAATTGGTCGAAGAAAAAAAAATTCAACCGCAAAAAAACCTAGAAAACCCCGAGAATTTCAAATTGCCTGATAACTCGAAACCCTGAAATCTGAAGTACTTTTCGTGAAGAATTCTAAAACACTTTTCGAAATTTTCATTAACTCTCAACGTTTCGACCAAGTCAAGAAAAGTGTCGACAACTGTTTTAGAATTCTTCACGAAAATTATTTCAAATTTGAAAAAAAGTTTATGAAATATTATAAAACTGTTGACGAATCCTAAAGTCAATGACAGTGAAGGAAAGTTTCGATGACTAATAATATTTTCCATGTATATAAACGTCGACAATTTCAACCTCCGATTCGCCACCTTGATATTGATTTTTTTTTCGGATTTTAAAGCGGTTTTGCTATAGAACATTACAACCATTAACAAAATTACTGAAAATTACACTGATCGGTATGAAATAGATTTCCAAGCTAAACCAGTTCTCCAAACACAATTATCCCACACCTGTAATCACTGGCCCAAAATAAATTACCACCTTTAATTGCTCGTGGAATCGAATGGGTTATTACCAATCTCTGAATATCACAAACCAAGTAATGTAGAAAGGCATGCTATTTCGAAACTTAACGAGTCATTGGGTAAACCCTTTGCGTTTAACACAGTGGATTACCCAAGCGATTTATTAGATTTTGCCATTTATCGAAAACCAATAACCTCGTCGATATCGACTATTGGTTACGTGTATATGTTCCCTAGTGTAGACTGAACAGTTCTAAGACCGTTCTTACTCGACCTACACGACCTCAACAATCAGGAAACTGTGTACGGACGGTAACCAAGTGGCAATTAAGTACACGGTGTAAATCTTGCCTGGGTCTTACGGGACATAGAGTCCACAAGAAACAGGACGAAGGAAAAAGGACATGTGGTAGAGAAAGAGGTAGTGTAATACGGTCGCAAAGTAATTAGTTAGTCGATCACGCGTTGGGCCCGAATTGAACTGGAACTCCTGGTCCCTCGCGATCCCGCGCCGATGTTGAACGAGCCCGCAGATAATTAGTACCTACAGATGCATCCGCAAGGTGGATAAGAGCACCAATCGCGCTTAATGAGTGCTAAAGTCGGAGAATCTCGTCTCAGCAGTTACAACCTTCTTTCTTTCTTTCTTACTTTCTTTATCCAATTGGAAATCGATCTGATTTTCTATCAGCCGTCCTTGATTTCAAAAGAACAAATTTCATCAGATAATTGGAAAAAAGTGCACCCTAATTATAAAGTACACTTAAAGTGGAAGTTAAATCTTATGCGAGGAAGTTATATAGTTTATAGTTTAAGTTATCGAAGTTTATAGAGTTCGCTTAGAATTAGGAAAGTCCACAAAATTAGCTCTACATCATATATTTGTTCCTGAATTAAATTCAGCAAGATTCTTTGTTCTCCACAAATGCAATCAGTTTTCCAGAATTTTTTATAGAAAGAATGCTTATGTATATGTATTCTTAATCTATTACAAGTATTACCATGCGCATTACAAGTGGCATATTTTATTGACAAGATTGCAAACATGGAATAACAAAACCGAATAACCGATGGTTTCACTAACCCATACATTTCTAATTCCTGCAGATAAATTTACGGCATGCATACAACAAAGCTCATTAGTTGAGCTAAGTAATTATACATTTCAGTGACTTATATTTTACGAATTGTATCAAAGCTATACATGAATACAAGATCTGAAGTAGTCATACAACAAATGTCTCTCAGTCCTTTCAAACTCATAAAGGCTTTTCTTGTTAGTAAAATATGTTACAATTACAATTTTTGGTTTCAACAACCACAATTGCGCTTGCCACAATTACAAGTATTGCATAATAGTTGCCACAACCACATACGGTTCTGTTAATCAAAATCATGTTTGTGGCAACCACTTAATGATCATATTTTACTATTTCTATGGTTGTCACAACCATAGAGTTTTTTCCATTCGGAAGCATCCCAATTTCTGGATTTGGTACCCTAGACCCTAGACTATCAATACTTAACCTACGTGTAAATCTGCCTCTGAAAATCGGGGAGAGAGGTGGCACCGAATTTAAGAGAGGTCCAAACACGACCTCGATCGGTGCCAGAGCGAGAGATTACGATCTAAGTATCTCCAGAAACAAATGCCGAATGCAGCTCGCCCATTGCCGGGTTGCCGGAGCCTTTGTCGGCTACGAGAACGGGGTTCTGGTGCGTACCAACACCTGCGAACTGGGCCCGTGTGCAGTGTGCACGTCATAGAAAGCGGTTATTGATTGCGTTCGCAAGAAAGCAGCGCAAACTGCCGCCGTGTCCGCCCAGCTCTTATTGCTCGCGTCTTCATTAAGGCTTCTCAAGTCGCTCTCTCGACTCTCATCTCCGAGGATATCCAAGACCCACAGGACTTGCGACAAAGTCTGTCTTTGAGACCCATTTCTGTTTCGTAAACAGGAAAGAGTTAGGGTGATGTCGATTCGAATTGAGAGAGAAACAAAAGAGCCATACCTTGAGAAATTTAGTACCACAAGCACCTTCGGGCTTCGTGCTCCATAATGCAAATCCTTTTAGGGACAAACTGTTTATTTGAATAGATATTTGAAAGACGAATAAATTTTAGGTTCTCGAAAGAAGCTGCCACTAGGAAAGAGATATGCTCTGTCCACTCCCTAAATTTGAAACAGTAAAAACTCACTGATTCACAGTAAAATTTCACTGTTTCCGACAGTCTCTAGGCTTCCACTGTAAATCAGTAAAATATAACTGTATGCGCCAGTAAGTATTACTGTTTTATCAGTAAAACAAATTCCACTGAAAAAAAAGGATCTTTGAATCAAAGAATATTTCTTTGATTCAAAGAAATGGTCGGTTAGAATATGGCCGAAGAAATATTTCTTTAATTCGAAGAAATATTTTTCTTATATCAAAAGAATATAATTATTAAGATAAAGAAAAGTTTATTTGACAGGATGGAATTATGTGATTTAAGTACACATATTTTTTATTCAAAGAGTCAAATTTATTGAACTTAAGAAATATTTCTTCAAGCGTAAAAGTTAGATTCAAGAAATCTAGGCTCCTAGTTTCTAAGAAACCATTTTATTGACTTAAAATACTTCACATTTACAAGCAAAGAAATATTTATTTGTATTAAAGAAATGACATGTAAAGAAATAATTTCTTTGAGTCTATGCCTGAGTTTTTTGTCATACAGTAATATTTAATTGCATTAAGTAATAAAATACTTTAATTCAAAGAAGTGTTGTTAAAGAAATGTATTTCTTTGAATCCAAAAATCTTTTTTTTCAGTGTGGGAAAACCAGTACTTTTTTACTGTTAGTTCCAGTAGATTTGTTCTGAAGTATTCATCAGTAAGTCTTTACTGGCAATCAGTAATTTGCCACTGAAATTATACATGAAATTGTATAATACGGTGTACTAAATGTAAAAACAATTACAAATTTAATTAGGATGACCTACCTTCTTTATTTTAAAACTAGTAAAACAAAAATTAATATGCAATGGTTAGGATGCCAGTAACTCACGCAGAATTACAGTTGGCACGATGCGAGAATTTAAAATTCTCCTTGCGCAATATATTTTTACTGTTTTTCCAGTTCGAATTACTGAATTAACAGTTATTTTTCCGAAAACTGTTCACTTTAGTACTTTTTAACTAATTCCCAGTAAATTCCACTGGCAAATCAGTAAAGTTTACTGTCTTACCAGTTATCACAAAATTTCAAATTTAGGGAGCAGGAAAAAAGGAATTAGGAAAATAGGAATTAGGAAAATAGGAATTAGAGACTTTAAAGGATTACAGAAGATTTTTAGTGATTTTATGGAATTTCAAGAGATAAAAGGACAGTAAATGATTTAACATAATTTCAAGGGATGCTAAGAGATTTTGATTAATTTTAGGGCTTTAAGTGGATTTTTAAAAGAGTTGTATAAATTTCACCGATTTTTAACGAATTTGAAGGAATTTGAAAAGTTTTCAAGATATTTCAAGAGATTTTAATAAACTCCAAAGGATTTTGAAATATTTTAAACGATTTTAAGACATTTGCAGAAGATTAAAAATTTTTTAAAGAATTTTAAGTGACATAACTTGAAAACTCTTTAAATCCCTTGAAATTCCTTATAAAGTCCCTTAAAATCTGATGAAATCCTTTAACGGCGTGTGCTGTCTCGAAATCTTGTGAAATCTATAGAAATCTTTCACAAGGGTGATAGTGATCAGGCAATTTGAAATTTCCGGGATTTTCCTGGTAAAAGGAAATTCAAAAGTTTTTCCCGGCTTCTCCCGGTTTTCCGATCCGCTAGACACTCTGTCTATAATAATTCTTTTAATAATTTAATTCATAATTTAATTCATAATTCACAATTCTTTTAAACTCTTTTAAAATTCTTTAAACTCTTTTAAAATTCTTTAAAGTTCCTAAAGAAAATTCTTTACCATTTCTTGAAATCCCTTCAAATTCCTTAAAATCTAATAAAATTCCTTAAGGGCATGTGATACTGATAAGAGCAATTTAGTTTCCCGAACTTTACGTCTCTTTAAGTCTGCTCTCTAAATCTGAACCAGCGAAAACCCTACCAAATCAATGAAATTCGCTGATGAATCAGTGGAATTGCTCTCATAGAGGGCGTGAAATTCACAGATTCATCAGCGAATTTCACTGATTTGGTAGGGTTTTCGCTGATTCAGATTTAGAGAGTGTATAAAATGATAGATAAATGAGCTAGTTTTAAAAAACAATATTTATAATTACGAACGTAAAGTTGGGTCAGCTAAATTGTTCTTGCGCTAAAGTATCACATGGCCTTTATAAAGTACCTTGAAATTCCCTAAAATCACTTAAAGTCTCTATGAAATCTCTTGAAATTCCTTAAAGTCCGAGTTAAAGTCACTTGAAATATCTTAAAATCCCGAGCAACGACATGTAAATTTTTGTTAGTAAATAAATAAAATTCAAATGATTTTGGGAAATTTTTTGATACTTTTAATCCAGTAAATGTAAAAAAATAAAATAAAAAAATTCTTCAGACTAGACGTCGGCACTTTAAACCAATACTATATGAAATAAAGTACTTTCTTTTTTTCATTATAAAAGAAAACATTTTGCAATTCTTTGCTCTATTGAATTTCAGGATGTTTAGAATAAAAGTTATGAATTAAAATAAATCTTTGCGCTTTGCACTTAAGGATAGATTCAATTAAATGCATTTAATTAACAGAAATATCGAATCAAAAATACCTCTAATAAATGTATTTCTCGCATATCTTCAATTTAACCGTCACATCAATATCAATCTCTTAAATACTTAAAAAATTCCGAGCATCCACTTTAGGAAATTATCCTCATTTTATTACATAATAGAAATTGATATCCTGGGAACGGAATCGAGGGATAAAAAAATCCTACTAATCCATAGTGTAGCTTAATAAAATCATGTCCAGGACACTTCTCCACGTGGGAGTGTAGTAGAAGCTCGAAAGAACAAATTTTCCAGATGATCGAGCCATTTGAAAAAAAATAGCCGGTCAAAGTGGCCCAACAGGTAGAACCTGACTGACAATAGGGACCCTCAAGAGAAATCGTTTTTTAACTCGCACTATACCGACGCCGAAGCGACGACGTTTATTTGGGTCCCGGTAATTTGTATTTCTTGACTCTCGCCGGGGGGCGGAGCGGAAAAATTTAATTTTTCAGGTCCCCAAGGATATCGGTGACCGCGTGATCGTTTGTCATCGTTAAAATAATTTCCTCGGTCTGGGATCACTAGTCACCGCTAGTCAAAGACAGGTACGACATTACGACCAAATTTTTTGGCTTCTGTAACAACCCCCTTTACTTTCGAGCAGTGGAACGAAAGTCTAACTCAAGTTCGTGACGAGCATCTTGACTTCCATTTAAAATTAATGGAGGAAATTCCAGTTTTACGTCATATTTCAGAATTCATCATTTTTCCCAGGGAAATATTTTTTACGCTTCATACTATTTTTTCTAACACAAGATATTATATATTCTATTTGAACTTGGCTCTATTTGAACCTATTACCTATTCTATTATTCTATTCTACGTAAACCCCATAATTCCAAAATCTAGGAAGAATGCTCTCGCGGTTTGCGAAGCAGAGTAGAATTTTTTGCAGAGTATTGTCAGTGGTCGTGTGGGGTACAGGTATTATAGGGAGGAAGGAGATTTACTCGGGCGTGGAACATATCATATCGCAACAAAGAACAAACGAAGCCGGCAGCTTAATGCCAATTAGCGTGCCGTATCACTCATTAGGGTCTAGCGTCATTAGACCCACCTGTGAGCCTAGCGGGAGCAGAAATGCGGAGCGAGATATCAGACCAGTCGAGGTTCACCCTGTCTTCCCTCTACTTCCCCGACCTCACCTCCGCGCCATCATGCCAGTGCCACAGAGATGATATGGATCTCCATTGTCATTTGTTTGTTAAACTTAGCGGATTAGAGCCAGTCATGTTCATCAAAGGCGGCCGCTCGCCGATCAAACTTCGATATACCGAAATAAGTACCTGATCTGTCTGTTTCGTGCTCTGGCCACCCCTGAGCGAATTTTCAATGATCCAATTGAAAAGGGCTCACGCGGAAAGAGTAATTAATCCGACGATGAAATGTTCCAAGCCGCTTATGTATTATTTTAGTGAACATCAGGAGAATAATAAAGCTCGAGCTGTTAATTATCCCTTCGTTTAGCAACACTGCGGTCTCAATCAAGGTAGCCTTTCATTTGATGAGTTTATCCCTTATGGGATTACTCGAGGGATTACTTGACTTTATGCTGTGTTTGGCGACTCCTAATAAGTTTGATTGAATAAGGGGTCAAGAGTAAACCATGTGTGTGTTATATGTTGTAAATATTGTTTCTGGTGCATGTCATGTTGACCAAAATGCTAAAACAATGGCAGTTGATGGTCTTCAATTGTTTTGAGTTCATTTCTTATCATACCAACTGTAAATAGGAAGAAAATCTATTGTAAGGTGTATTCTTTTCTAGAAAGGACATATAAATCGGAAGTCGAAGATATCGCAATACCTCGAATACTCCAAATACGTTGAAATCTCGTATTCTATAAAAAGGCATCCATTATAAGGTGTCATCATTGACTTTAACACTTGGAAATCAATAGATCTGTAGATCTTTAGTACGATAAAGGAACATGAAATTTTTTTTTCTAACACATACAAGATCCAGATTTTCTAGTGGAAAGTAGTTCTATGTAACCAAATTAATGACCCACCGAAGTTTCAATCCCTCCGCGCATTTGGAACCCACCCCA
>CAJFCP010000694.1:269574-306378 GCA_904066005.1 Synergus itoensis | reverse complement strand
GAATTAGGATAAAAGTTTTTGATGTGTGTTTTAGCTTTGACAAGACCTATTATCAGCAAAAAAATGTTGACTCAACGAATTTGGGTAATTTTGATGAATTCTTTAATTTTATGGAATGAAGAATGCTGAATTCCAAAATTGCGGTGATGGTCGAAACTTTTGTGGATAATTTGTGAATGCATTCATCTACTAAGTCTCTAAGTCTCTAAGTCAACAACTCAGTCTCATCTAATAGAATGCACCCATTACAGTGTATCAATCGTGATCTAGATCATTGTCTGCAACACCAAGAAATCAATAACTTGAAGCGACAATTGTTTCATCAAACCTGCGAACAGCAAGACAATTGAAACCTCCTAACATGAATGAAAAAAAGGTGGTTAGGGTTTCGGAAGCTGTTTGCCGCGCGATTCTAATACATGGATGCTGCATGGAGTGCAGATCCTATAAAGACTTGGGGACAACGCGAAAGGTACAGTTGGCGAATGGTCTTAGTTTCGTGTCCCGCTATTCCGCGGGACGGCACTTGGCTTGGACGTGCTCTTTGACTTTTTTCTTCGAATTCAAATGTGCTTCGGACCAGAGCGCCGCTTGCCCGCTTGTGCACAGTATATGTATATACGGCGTTACTCGTAAATACGGCGCTCCGAAAGCATCACGGCCACGTACAAAGAGGCCACGACGTCTCAATCCTGAGCTCCTTGGAGGGTCTCATGGTATATAAAGCTGGACTCCTGCAGCCCCCGGTACCCCCTTTGCGAAAGCGTGCAGTCTCGCGAAGGGGTACCACACACCGGGCCTCACAGATCACCCCGTTATCTTCGCGACCAGATCTCTCGGTTGGTCCGAACGAGAGCTACACACCACTGTCTACCTTTTCGCCATCCTTCTCTACTACTTCTTTAACTCCTTCCATTTCTTCTTACCTTCTTCCACCTTAGCTTACCTTCTTCTTTGCCACTTTTCGTGTTCTCCACGTCTTCGCCCTTCTGGCCATGCGCCATTTCATACTTCGTATCTGTGTTTCGCTCCCTCCAGATACTTTCTTCTCGTGAGATACGGCGAGCAACGATCGAACCTACCTTGTTTTGTCCCCTAAGCGAATCCGCGTTGACCACCCTTTGTTCATTCGTGCCACCGGCGAGTAAATAACCTTCGCCAAAGTGCAGAAACCATCATGGCTGAATACCCAGGTCACGATTTTACGTATATTCCATACACTCACTGGGAAAAACATGCCTGCTGGATTGATTAAGCACATTCATTGCGGAGGGAACAGTTGAAAAATTGCGATTGTCACGGTGCTCGTAGGCAATATAGGCATCATCAGGCAACAAGAGTCGTTTGACTTCACGTCAAATCACTCATCCATGTGTGCATGTCTCTACATGTTGAAGGTTGTTGCGTCTTTCAAATTCATGTCGCAGGCAAGATATGCCGCAATTCTTCGATGATTATTACAATATGCGAATACCTTGTAGATATCAAATTAGGCCTACCTTCCAAACATTCGCGATGTTTCCTAAAAAAGTTGTGGGTGAAATTTTTGGGTCGATGTCCCAGCAGCACTACAACATTGTCAAAAGTCTCATACGCTGGGTGTCAATACTTTCTTATGATTAGAATGCAGAAATTATAAACCAAATAAAAAATTATGAACTCTATATTATAAACTCTGGGAATATTGAACAGACGATTTCTCCGAAAGTACAGCTAAATTAGCTACTTTAGATCTAATAAATTATCGTAAGCTATTCAGGATTTTATTCCAGTTCCCTGCATTAAATAAATTTAATGTTCTGACGTTTTCAACAGAAGAGGCGATAAAAATCTTGGTCGGTCGAAGAGGTAGTGAAAACAGGCACGTGCGCCATGGTAGAAGTTGCTAAACATCTTTGTCCCTCGCGCTTATGGAATTTGATCCTGCTACTACAGGCCTACGAACAGCTATGGTAATGCAGAATGTCATTTGTTAATTTAAATATCGCGATAATCCGATCTACCTCTCCATTCTTCTCCGTATTCGGTAGTTTCGCAGCTTAACACTAGACTCTTTCTACATAGTATGTTATCTGTTTCACAAAAACTAACTTTACAAAAACTAAAAAAACTTTTAAGTTAACAAACTTCCTTTCAGAGAGCAATGCTTAATGAAGTTATTTTATTTCCTTAATTAAACTCTTAAAGAGATTAATGATTTTGAAAGAAATGTTTCACAGGATTTAAGATAGGATTTCATTCCATGCGCTCTGAGTCTTGCCTTGCTGGTAATTTGTGTTGAACTAATGATTTCACGTGGTGTCTTTCTTTGGTGAAGAATGTACCTACCTAATGTTCTTTATTCTTCACTCCAGCACACACCTCCTCTTCTTTCGTCCCATTCCTTGCTCTTCCTTTTCACCCTTTCCGACTTTATTCTCTGTCGCCTTTCTCGTCGTCTTCTGCGTTCTTCTCGCTTTTGTTTCTCCACACTTCGACCTTTGGATGCCACGAACGAGCTCACTAAACGGCTTTAAAATTTCAAATTAGCTTCAATCGCATTGCTGCGTGCTTGTCGTCTCGTCCACGTACCTGAACGATGCAATTGAACTCCACTCGAAGTTCCTAACTTTTTAAAGCTCTAGTCGCTGAAAACCAGTAGCGTAGGGCGATTTGATGTGTAGAATACATTTTGATCATGTTTATTAAATGTTTAATACCCAAGTTTATTCATTAAAGTAACCCTTGTGAAACAAATGCCACTGTACTGCTATCGGCGTCGCAGGCATTTCCATCACTGACTAGTTGATCACCAGTTGGTGATCAATGGCAGAATGAGAAAGTAAGTGGATTTTTTCAGCTGTCAGGCATTGTAAATCATGAAATAACAATAGAAGGATTCAGGCGCGATTAAAAGCAGTAAAAGCATTATTTTAAGGTTGGGCAAACCCTGTCATATGAATTGACCAATAAGGTCAGCGCACTACGCATGAAGTTAGGCGAAATCCATGTCCCGAAATCTAAATTAAGTCTGGTTAATAGAATACATAATACATATAAACTATAGACAATTGCAAACTCTTCAATCTGTTTTTGCTTCAAATGCAGCATCGCATTTATTGAAGCTAATGGTTCATCAATCTGCATCATAAGCAGCCCAGCAATCTTAGTTTCCTTCCAAATAAATTGGAGTTCGAAGACACGGACACCATTCTTTATTCAAGCCTCGCAACCAATCCGAGATTGTTTCTCGTGCCCACTTGTCTTTGTCTCGAACTCTCGTTTGCGAATCGATGTCCTCTCGTTCGTGATTACGGGAGCGCCGTTTTGCATCGATCGGTTTGCACGAAGTGCAGGATCTTTCAACGTGGAAACGAATTAACGACCGGCTCGATAACCCTGGAAGATCGATCTTCCTGCCGGTTCCCGTTAGAGAATCATGATCTTCGTGCGAGTAAAAGGTAGACTTCGATCGAGAACGGTCATCCGAAGATTTCAGCGAGAAAATACAATATTGTATGCTGCTTTAACGATCGAAACGATGTCTCGATCAACTCGAGAAAACTTAAGGAGCAGCATGTGAGTTGAATTTGTTCCCTTGTGCTGTATAATGTTGCTCCTGCTTCCTTCTCTGATGCCACAAGAAACAGGCCTACCGCCTCTGTAGTCTCCACTTGACAGTTCAGTGTTTTCTTCAAAACTAAGTTATTTAAATCAGAGAAATTCAATTTTATGGAGGAAGAAGTAATGAGGTAATTTAAAAAGAAGCTTGAAGAATGGACTCTGGGGAGTTAACTTCGGTTCCTTTCAAAGGATAGTTAAGGCTTGATCAAGGATAAATATCGCTTATCTATGATTCTACCCCTATTGATAAATAATTTTTTTTATTTAAAAAATATCGCTCATAGTGAATGAATCGTCAAAATAACTGGTACCAGCATGGAGCTGGTAATGAACCCATTACCGAGACAAATGAGCCAGACCTTGTCGTAAATAAAAGGAACGTCGTCTTGTTAGTCTTTTCGTATGAGCTTCGAATAAGTGCGACCTCCAAAGTCCCTCGCGATCTCGGGTCGCGAATATAACTCTACGACTTAAGTGAGGGTCCCAAAAAGTCTTAAACACAAGAGCAAATACAATTAGAGGCAGAGCCGGAAGGGCTTCTCTCTTCCTTCTCTGACTTGTCTGAAATGACTCCCGCAAGAACGAGGAGAAGAGGGTCTGGAAAGGTAGGAAGACAAAAGGAGAAACGATGAGAAGAGAACGAAGAAGACTCAATCCCGCGCAAGCTTTAGCGGTAACTAAGGAGGAAGGAGACGTAATAGCCAATCACGCGGCGGACACAAAAACCCCGACGAGAGGCATCGTAAAGCGAATGGTACTCGGTATCGGAACGAAATGAGGGCCGAGACCGGCCGGTTGCGAAAAGAGGGGGGGAGGGCAGAAGAAGGACCCTCTCACTCAACCCCTTCTATCCACAGCTCTCTACCCCGTCAAAAGTGGGGGAGATATTAATTAGAATAATTGCTGCTAACAGGCTCGTTAGCGTTGAACTGAGATAGCAAACGAGCGCGCCCGGGATGCGAAAATAAAACGAAACGTCTCCGGTCCCCGGGCAAAACCGAGTATGTTACATCTCTCTCTTCTTTACTCGATTTCCTTACTTTGGCCACGCTTTATCTTGCTCTCTCTTTATACGCACACGCTCACTCTCTTCTCTACAACACCACAGAAACCCTTTACTCTCTCGCAGGAAGAACGCCTCAATCAGCGACCGCTTAAACACAACGTCATTTGCATATTTCTCCAAGCAGTACAGGAATTTACTACGAGGCTTCTGAAGCCATGGCCCCAAAGAATCATTGACTGGTAACTTAGTGCTGCGCGATTGAAATGTTTATGCATGGAAATCAAATTAAAACTAATCTGATGAGAATTTTGAAAGTGGTGTAGAATTAGCGGCCTAAAATTTAGTTGAAATGCGCTGTAGTGACAGCTTCTTCCGAAAGTATGAGCATAATTTTACTTCCGTGTTCGAACTAAGGAGGGAGGCGCCTCGTCTCATGACTGTTGTCACACAAGAAAGACATCCGTTGTGATGAACATCACGTTGATATTGATCACTCTTAAAATCTGGAGGACATATTGTCATGATATCTTGAATCTGGTGACTTAGGGAATCACAGAAAACATAATCTAACTTCCGTTTTTACTGCTCAGACCTATAATTTGCATAGTTCTCCAATTAGTAGTAATTTACTACGAAGTTTTTGAAGCCATGACCCTAAAGAATCATTCACTCTTAACTTAATGTAGCGCAAGACTTTTTTCAATCCGAATGCCGATTCCTTTGCCGCTGCCACCGCAAATCGAATGGTGCAAGTGAGTTTTGCCTCAAGTCTGAAGACTTATGTTTATGATACCTCGAGATACCAAGAACGAATCGCTATTCGCTTATTGCTCGTGCGAAAATGTCGAGCTAGATTGTAGATCAATCTGACTTAAACGATGGTCTCAGGATGCCTTTCGACCTCGCCGGTTATTTACGCCAGTCGTGAGGCGGCGTACACGCTGAATTGCTGATACTTGACACATGATGCACGCCGGGTACACTGAGTATTTTTCTTCTTGTTTGGAACTAATTGCTTTTACGACTTACTCGTTATAATCATCGTTAAAAAATATTTTACGCGCAATACCACCGCGTTAGCAAGTCATCAGTTTCGAGGACGAATCAGCAACTAGCCTTGAAGTACCAGACGCAAAGTATTGTACATCGTAAAACTGAATGGAGAGGTTATTTGAATTCGAGTCTTTGAAGTGCGTTCGGTAGTTTTATAACTTCAGTGTTCTGTTTACGTGTCGAACATGAGAAGAGAGAAATTTCTAGTGATGAGTTAGATGAGAGGTCACTGCAACATCTTGGCATTCTTAAAATACACAAGGTTATGAATCAAGGAATTAATCAAGCTAAAGAAATGCAGGTCTAATTTCTATCAGTGTAACTATTAGAAGACGACATAAAACATGGTACATATGTCCG
Organism: Synergus itoensis; assembly: GCA_904066005.1. Classification (NCBI taxonomy): domain Eukaryota; kingdom Metazoa; phylum Arthropoda; class Insecta; order Hymenoptera; family Cynipidae; genus Synergus; species Synergus itoensis. Next base: position 300,356 of record CAJFCP010000694.1, on the reverse strand, counting down.
TTATGCGTCTGGAGTCAAAAATTGCGATTTAATTGACGACGAAATTGCCACTGTTTGTTTTAATTACGACATAAAGTCAGTCAGAACTGAAGACTTTTTTATTGCAGTTCCAAGGAAGGAGACGGAAGTTCGCCGGACCGAAACCGAAAGACAGTCATAAATATAATACGAGCGTTGCACGTGGGCGCACGGAATAAAATAAAATAAAGTTGGCAAGTCGAATCCTCATCGGACCCACAACGTAGCCTGTCAAAACACGAGAGATTCGCGCCACGTCGTCACGTTAATACGATAGCAAGTGAGTGAGCTCCAGCGTGTAACGATGGCGTACCCCACGTGTCCAATCAACGTGTTTCTTTGACGAGGCCACCGCGTCCGACCATGAAGTTGGATGCTCGAAGCAGTCCAAGCTCGATCTCACAGAGGAAGGAGGAAATAAGAAATATCCTAATCAGCATGCGTCCCGTCCAGCCAATTAGAAATACTCTGTTTTACCGACTGTCACGAAGAATCGCGTATTGAGTTGTATCGGCCGAGTTATGTTCGCTTCGTTAGTCGGATCCCTGGAGCTGGAACGTCCCTTCTCTTCTATACGGCATTGCTGTATGGGCCGGTACTTGATTTACGGTCAACCGAGTCAACGGACTCCTTGGTAGTAAGAGAGACTGCTAATAGTCTCTCCATGGCCTGGCTGCCCCGCAAATATTCCGCTCTCTAATTGGAATTGATTAGGAAGGCCCCGGCTCGCTGCGGAATAAAGACGGAATTGCTGACCAACCTACCAACCGTCCCAACAACCAGCCAGCTATAAGTGAACCAACCACCGGCCGCGTTAGTCCTGGTGGCTTCACCAAGAATCGAAGGCGGACGTCCTCAAGCCTGTTGCTCAGCTTCCTTCCTAATGACATGCGAGAGAAGAGCATCTCGCCTCGGACGTCGCATGGCTTTTCCTCTGACAGACTCTTCCAGCATCCTCTTGTCTTCCTTTCCCGCCGGGGATGATTTGACCGTAAATCCCAGTTGTCGTCTACTTTTTCTCTTTCAGAGCAGAGTACTGAATCTTTAATGCCAGCAACAGACACTGCTTCAGACTTCCAGACTCAACCCATAAAATCCACACTCCCTTACCTAAAGAATCGCTTCCGAAGAGATTGTTCAATTGGAACCATTCTCATAACAATGATATATGTCTTCTTTTTTACCTCCCACAAGAACATAACAAGATTCTTAACACTATATAGGATTGAACGAGTTGATCATCAAGTCACTTTTACTCTCGCTTTTCCTTCTATCTTGGTTCAAATCGAATTTGTTTTTGTCTGTGTTTTCATCATCTGCACGGAAAACATTTGTTCCGGTAGAATTACCGAATTAGTTCAGAGATTGAGGATATGAGAAAAATTCGGTAGATATCAAATAACTTTTCAGGAAAATAGCTCGAACCGTTTTAAGAAAATTACCGAACTCACAGTAAACACTGAAAGTGGGTTTTATAAAGGTTAAATGAAATATAATGAATAAGTTTCGTGGAAAATATAAAACAGTTCGATAATCTTCACAAGATTTTTCAGGAGAATTTCTATGTCTCTAAAAGAGTTTTTATTATTCCCCTGCCAAGAGAATTCTGAATCTTCGACTGGAAAAATTCCCGAACTCTGCCGTAAATCAGAATGCGCAGTCGTCCATCTGCGCACGTTTCATCGTCCTGAGCCGGCCCGGTAAAGCTAAACAAAGATTTTGAATTTATATCCCCAGCGTGATATAGCCGCGAGGCTTAGTCGTTTAGGTTAGGAATATACGTGTTAGAAGGGTTCGAAACCTAAGACATTTAAGATTTTTTAAGAGCGTGCGATTATATGTATAAAATAAATTAAGATTAATATATAAACATTTGTGTGTAAATATGTAATGCAGATTAATAATGTTAATGTTATAAATCATCTCTACCCGCGGAGCAGAGAAATAGGAATATTTTTTTTACTGTTTGAAATAGCGCGGCGTCCTTGAAATTTTCCCGAACTCCTCCGTAATTTCTATAGTCGCCCTATTGGATTCTCACAGAACTCCACTTGACATTTTCATTCGATTCCTATTCAGAAAGTTACTGCACTATCCAGGAATTATACCAGAATTATTTTTAATTCTTCTGAAATTTCTATGTAATTCTCTTTAGAAAAGTTCTGTGATATTTAAAATAAGTAGATCTGTAATTTTCACTGAATTATTCTCATATCCTTAATCTCTGAACTAATTCGGTAATTCTTCCGGAACAAATTTTTTCCGTGTGGTTCCAGGTGACCGAAGTCCTTAAATTCTTCTTTTCAGTTGTGTCACTTGTTTCTTTTAGAACATAAATCAAATCTTGTCGAACCGGAGCAATTCTTTACGGCGTCTAAATTCAAGGAGACCAATTCTGATATCCTGCAAAAATATTAATATCGCCACGTGTTTACGTATTCACTTATCATGGAGTACAATAGTCGTTATTCAGATTTCGCGGTCGCTGCATTTTATTCCGGGCCGAGGTGGCCCGAAGGGGCGGCATGCGTATACAAGGCCGAAGATCGTGAATCGAGATTTCGAGGGAATTCGACGTCGAATCCCAATACGTGTCGAGGGTCTTTCGAATTTAAAATTCTAATCTTATGATTTGTGGCGGTTGCCTGATACTTCTGACGGCGACTGTACCAGGAATGACTCCATTAGCCGGACTTTGCCTAAAGCCGCTCCAGCCGATTGCACTCCTAGTTTTAAAAGAGACCTTCCTTTGTTTGCTTTTCACACTATATTAAGCCCTCGAGCGCGAGGCTTCTGCATTAAACGAATTGTGGATCGATTACTATTTGTGAATCGATTGAATGTGAAGCTACCACGAAAAGGGCATAATTTGATCGGATGCCATTTCCATCAGGCGTCAGATCAATTCACGATTTTTTGCCAATTTAATCCGAAACGCTGATCGTTAAACCAATTCTCGAATATTCGTAGCGTTTTCAAATCCCTTATTTATTTTAATTGGATTGTTATTTCGGACTTTTGTGTGCTGGTAAAGTATTTTGATTTGGGCATTGAAGAGATAGAGTTCTCTGCACATCTGTTTAGGGGCGGATCGAGTCTTCTTTCTCATTAAATAGAAATGATTTCGGGGAGGAGTTGTAATTCCAATCCTCTATTTCCCCTTTTATGGACACGTCACTGTACAAATTTTAATAATATACGCGGAATAAAAGTGATTATTGAAATAGGAGTATAAAGTCTCTTTGATGTCAATACCATTTTACGGTTTACTTTGACGCTTAATTTTTGTGCCGTTTGTTAACTAAATTGTCGGCATAAAGAGAATTAAAGACACTGAAAATTGAAACCTTAGGGTCTACTTAAAGAATAATATATATATCTGCGTACTGTTAGTGCTGCCTTAATTAAACCTACTTAATTTTCTTTGAGGTCCGTGCCAATGCTCCTCGTAATTAGTACGGGCGCGCATGCCGCTCCTCCTTAGGCTCGTCCGTAACTTCTTTTGTTTGTCTTTCGTTTCTCTTCTCTCTTCTCTTTCCACCCCATTATACACTACTTTACCTCAGTTTCCTCCCCTTACCGCAAACGGAAATCGTATCAGTGAGACACTCTTCTTGGCATTCTTCACCGTGATACGGAACGTAACGTGATAAAACGTCAATCGTCGGTGTTGCAATGTGCCATTAACATTTTTAGAATTGACGTCGTTCCGTAAAATAAAACCACTATTTTATTACGAGAGATGTAATTTAATGGAAATTAGAGTGGAGGATAGTCTTTATTAGTTTATTTTGTTTATAATCTTTATTAATTGAAGGGTGTCGCGGCATAGCCGTAGAGTGCCATTTTTTTTTAAAACACGTTTTATTGGCTTGAAACTTCTCTAAAATTTTTATTAGTTTTTATACTTTTGAAAATGAAACCTAAAAAACAATAAAAATAAAAAAACTGTCGATGGTTTTGACCATAGTCGTTTTTGACGCTAAGTATCTTGAAAGTATTAAATTTTTTCGAAATTTTTTTATTACCTGTACAGAAATTTTTATGGGGTTCTGATGGGGTCCTGGTCAGCTTTCCCTAGTTCTAATGTGGTCAATATTTTCTATTTGCAATATTTTATTGCTTAAATAGTTAATTTTATGAAAATGAGAATCCTATTTTTAAAAAATTATATCAAAATATGTTATTTTAAAGAATTTTTTAACAATTTCAAAATAATTCACGAGTGTTTAAAGATTTTAGAGTAATTAAAATTTTTTTAAAGTATTTATAGAGATTTTAAATGATATTAACGAATTTTAAAGGATTTTCAAAATGTTTGAAGTGATTTTAAGAAGATTTCAAGGAATTTTAAGTGATTCTAGGAAATTTAAAAGGATTTCCAAAGAATTGAAGTATTTTCAAGAGATTTCAAAGATATCAAGATTTCCTCAAGGATTTTAAAATATTTTAAGTGGTTTTAGGAAATTCAAAGAGATTTCGAGAGATTTCATTGATTTTGTAGACTTTTTATTGTATTTAAAAAAAAATCAAAATGAGTTCAGGATTTTTAATTATTTTTAAATATTTGTAAATATTGTGAGAGATTTTTAATGATATTAAAAAAATTCGAAGTAAGAATAAAAAAAAATTAAGAAGGTTTTAAAAATTTCAAGACATTTTAAAGGATTTCAAGATATTTTAGAGAATTTGGAAAGATTTAGAGTGATTTTAGGGAATTTAAAGGGATTTCAAGAGATTTTACAAAATTTCAAAGACATCTTGATTTTCTATAAAGGATTTTAAGAGATTTTAAGTGGTTTTCAAAAATTTAAAACATTTTCGATAGATTTCAAGTGATTTTTAAAGAGTTTTTAAGAAATTAGAAAAAGTAATACAAAATAGTTTCGGGATTCTCAATTTTTTAAAAATATTTGTAAATATTATAAGGGACTATATTTAATTTATTTAATGATATTAACAAATTTTAAAGGATTTTAAAAGAATATGAAAAAATTTCAAAGTTATTAAAACATGTGAAAGGGTTTCAAAAGATTTTTAAGTAATTTGAAAACAAAAAGTGTTCTAGAATTCTTTGAAACCTGTTAAACCTCTTGAAATCTACAGAAATTACTAAACATTCTTGTAATTTTTTAAAATTTCTTTAAATCTCCTTATTAAAAATTATTAAAAAAATATAATCATAACATGTAGTTTAATAATAATTTTCTTGAAAACCAATGTCAGTTTGGTATTAATCAGATATTATTATGATATCGTTGCGCCATAAATTCCTAATTATATTAAAATATTTTCATCCAAAATAGAAATGCCGACCAGGGCCTCGTCAAAACCCCATTTTAAAAAAGGGTAAATGAGGTAATTTCTGCACGTGCAGAACTCCATCAAATCTCGAATGTACTTTCTCTTTTTCTTTCTTTCTCATTCTCTTTTTAATTCAAAAAATTCGATTGATACGGTTTTTAATGTTTATTTTTAGGAATGTTAAATTTTCATGACAATAAATTGCAAAATTATTTGATTTTTCAGGATTCCACAAAATTATACAACGGTAGCTTCCGATGTATATGGACCAGTTCAAAGTCGGGTAAGTCATACGAAAGAGATTTTCATTTATTTTCCAACCTATTTCAATATTTATAATAATTACCAATTAGAGTAGAGACATCTATTTCCTTATCCCTGAGATATTCAAAAAGATAAAGTATATCCGATGACTTTTTGCACGAAACTCTCTCTTTTTCACAAGAAAATATTCCATTACTTTTCTTTATTAAAGAAGTCTTGATAAATTGTATTTCAAGCCATATAACTGTCACTTATATATTTTCCGAATATACGCACGACTTTCTCTCGTATGTGATCACTTATTTTGAAGTTCGGTTCATAAATCCAGTATAAATTCTTGTCGCTTGATAAAGTAATAACGGAAGAAGAGATTTGGGAAGCCTCGCTCGTTGATATAGCTCAGCAAGTTTCGTCGTATTGACGGAGCGAGTCTCTTGTAACATTGTAACGTAATGGCGGGGATTGAAAATTCAAATACCGCCGCCATTAAACTGAATAACGAGGAGCTGCAGCCGTTCGAAATATGAACACGGGTATGATTTGCGGCCTCGTAAACCCGTTCATAACGAATAATAATGTCACCACGGTGGCGACGACAACGGCGGTGGTGGCGGCGGTTGCCACCCGCCAGGAGGTGTTACCGCTGAAAATCCACCTACAATATCGCCCAAGACTTTTTTTCATGTCTCATAACGCCTTACCCGCTGAAATTAAATAATAAAATATTCTCCACCTCCCCAAAAGTCGTTCGTTGGCTTCGCTCCTTTTCGTCGCCTGGAAGTCGCGTAGCTTATTATTTTCTCTAAGACATTGCCCTCCGATGAATTATTCGAATGACTCGCAGGTATTTTACGCTCCACCAAATTAAAGGGAATTACGTTGAAAGTAATGTCTTTCAATACAAATACCATTCAATTCCATATATGTTGACTTGATTTATGTCGATATAACGATCAGATATGCTAAAAATTATCTAAGTGCTCATAGTAGCGTACAAGTTTGATACATAATACAGAAAATTTAAAATCACTAGTAAACCAACATGCGATTATTTTGTTTTCCTTCTTACAAATTCAAGTCATTCAGAAGCTAATCAGATTTGCAACAACAATGCATGCCAGATTTTCAAAACATATTTTGTAACACCATTTTCTTTAGAGGAATTTCAAAAAGGTTTCTGAGAATTTTAAGGGATTTTGACGATTTTCAAGTAACTTTTACTAAATTCAACAGAATTTTAGGATTTCTAAAAGGTTTCCTAAAATTTTAAGGGACTTCAAGATATTTCGTGGAATTTTAAAGGAATTTATGCAATTTTAAGAGATTTTTAAAAGAATTTTAATGGATTTAGAATGTTAAGTGTGGAAATATTAACTAGGGCCAGACTGGGTTCCAGATAGTTTGCCCTAGTACCAACTGGGGCTCAACTGGGATCTCTAAGTGAGGCCCATTTTTGGTTGTAACGCTCATACCAACTATAAAACCCATATTAGGGGAAACTAGTTGGGCCCAAATTGGGCAATATTTTTTCTACTCAGTTATTATTTGGACTGAATGTGGGCTGACCAATTAACAATAAAATATTAAAATTGGTTAATCTTTATGTTAAGTATATTATAAAGAAAACTTGTTTTTGCAGAAACAAGATTTATTGCTTTTTTTTTTAATTTTTACGTATGAACAGATCGATATATTATATAAGTGCTTTTAAGCAAATTCAAGAGATTTTTGTGATTTTTAAGAGATTTCGTGAAATGTTAAAGGATTGCTTGGAATTTGATGAAATTTCTAATAATTTTAATGAATCTTAAAGAATATATAGGAAATATTATCCTAGAATTTTAAGGAATTTCCAAAAGTTTCTAGGAATTTTAGAGATTTTCGCAAATTTTAACAGATTTCAAGAGATTTTTATGACTTTTAAAATATTGTATGGGATTTGAAGGATTTGAAAGTTTGTCCAGTAATTTTATGGATGGATTTCAAAAGATTTTTATTACTCAAAAAATTTCGTAGAATTTAAAAGGATTTTGAAAGTTGTCGTTAAATTTTTAGGTATTTCAAGAGATTTTTCTAATTTTTAAAAGATTTTGTGGATTTTTAAGGATTTCGTGAAATTTTAAGGCAGTTTAAGAGATTTAAGAGACTTTTATGAGTTTTATAAAAATCTTGTGAAATTTTAAGTGATTTCATAGAATTTTATGAGATTTCTAATAATTTTAAGAAATTTTAAGAGATTTTTCTGATTTTTAAAAAATATTGTAAAATTTTTTGTGGATTTCTAAGAATTTTGAGATATTTTCACAAATTTTAACGAATTTCAAGAGGTTTTTAAGAATTTTAAGAGATTTTAACAAATTTTGAAGGATTTCGAAGTTTTTTTGTAAAATTTTAAGAGGCCAGCAAACCAATATGGGCGCGATCATTTTGTTTTTCTCTTGTTACAATTTCAAAAAGCGAATCATTCAAAAGTCATTTAAAAGTCAATCAGGTTTGCAACAACAATGTATGCGAGATTTTCGAGACATTTCATGACACCACTTTTTACATTCTCATCAGAGAGAATGTAGTATATTTGTGTAAAATTTGACCCCCCCCATTTTTTGTTAAATCTTCACGTTTTGTGACCCCCTGAACCCGAAAAACATGGTTTTACCAATGTGTCTGTCTGTCTGTGTGTGTGTGTGTGTGTGTGTGTGTGTCTGTAGATTTTTATTTTTCGTTCACGATAACTTTCGAAGGAATTGACCGATTGGATTGTCCTTTGGTATACTCTTTTATTGTCCTAAAATGAAGGCCGAGTTCGTTGGCCAGCCATTTTTGATGAAAATTAAAAAAGTTAGAGCATTTTGAAAATTTGAAAAAAAAAAAAATTTTAATTTAAAGCCAAATAACGCACGATATGAAAAAGAGTCAAAGGATGAAAAATATATCTTTTTGAACGCCCTACAGGACTGGCGTAACAATTTCTTGAATTTTCTTGAAAAATCGAAAATTTAAATTTTGAGCCAAATAACGCGTGATACAGAGAAAATTATAAGAACATAATTATTTGTCTTTGATGAGAATGTGTTCCTTAAGGTCGATAGAACCTTAAGTCAATTAGTTTTCTTCTTCATTTGAAACTAAAGTAATTTAAAGAAAAGTATATAGCAGCGATGAAGGTTGGTAAACGAATGGAAGCGCGCGAAGTGTGATGAGAATGTGTGTTCACAATGGCACCCCTAGTTTAATATAGGATGATCATAACGAATTAAACTCTCATTCCGGATTTAATACAACAACTTTGATGTTTTATTAAGTCTTTACCGAATGCAAATATACAATTTATGAAAATATAATAATCCTGGAAGTAAAAGCAAGTACCAGAGTCTTTTACACATCCCAGTATCAGAATGCTTTGAGCAAGCAAAAGAATGGTTCATCCATTAGCAGATTAGCACCTTTCCTCGCTTCGAACCCGGCGTTTACAATCATAAAATTTTCGCGCGAGTCAACATATCTTTTCTCCCGTATATTCTCTCTCTGCTAAATCAGTGTAATCGATTGGACAAATCCTTTCTCTCGCGATCGGGTGCCGTGAGGTTGGAATAGGTTCGCACACACCACACACAGAAGCCATAAGGATCGCAAACGGTGTGCGATCTGCCTCACTCATACCGATTCGATGCCTCGTTTATGGTGCATTGGTGCACCTTCGCCAACGAACCTTCGTTCGGTTATGTACCATCAGTTCGGCATACACACGCCTAATAATGAAGATGTTGTTTTAATTGCTTGCTCGCGTGAGCATCTCGCTAATTAACGCATTCGCCACCAGAAGATACGGTCCACTCGTCCCGAGTGTTCCCTGTATATGCAATATGCATATATATCGCATATATTGCATATATAGTTATATACATATAGTTATATACCCACTCTTATTTTCTCGCTCCATACTTTACACTTTGCGCACCTTCCACCGCTGATTACTTACTAATTTATCCCAGCAGCGTTATTAATGAAGGTGTACCCAGCGTTGCACACCGAGATAAATAAATTAGTCGGGCGTTATTTAAGGCGCGGCAATTTCTTTATTGATTGCGCGAAGAACAAAATCCTTTGTAAAAAAAAGCCGTTTCAAGTTTCCACGCTCTGAAAAGGTTACATAAAATCTTACACAAAGGCTTTCAATGTCTTCATGTTCTATCAAATATTTCCATGTTCTTGCTTCCTGATTGCAGACTTTCAGATTATATTCCAAATATTATTAAAATTTCACCGAATTTCACATTATCGAATCAACAGTTGCTCTAATTTTTATGTACCCGGATTATTATGCGACCTAAACCTAATCTCAGTTTCTCTGAATTCATATAATTCTATATTCCCGAATTTTCATTTCACCTAATTTCTAATTGTCCGAATTACTATTTAATCTAAACTCCATTTTATATTTTATATTGGTCCTATTTTTAATTTCACCAACTAATTATTTAAGTTTTTAATTGATCGAATTTTTTATTGATCGAATAAACATTCTGGCTAACTTCTTTTCGCCCGAATGATAATTTTTCCTGATTACCTAATGGTAAATTTTCAAAAGCGAGAATTTCCGTGTTACAGAATTATGATTTACCCGAAACTAAATTTCAGTAAGAGTTTCCGATCAATGCTCAGTCGGTAAGTAGGATGTAGATGGATACTTCATTCTTATCAGTAAAATGCGCGGGTTATTCAAATCCCGTTCATAATATTTGATAATTTTTATGTAATTATGATAATATGTTATTAATTATTATTGAACTGAATTATTCGATATTATTATATATTATTATCAACGGGATTTTAATAACCCTCGAATTTCATTGGCGAGAAAAAAGTATCCATCTACACCTACTTACCGACTAAGCATTGATCAGAAACTCGTATTGAAATTGAGTTCAATACGATTTTCAATATGAAAAATGATAATTCTGTTACACGGAAATTCTCGCTTTTAAAAATTCTGGTTAATGGAAATTAGGAAAAATTACCATTGGTGAAATTAAAGTTAGGACAAATATAAAGTAGGAAAAATGGAGTTTATATTAAATAGTAATTCGGACAATGGTCAAATGAAAATTCGAGTATAGAAATTAGGGTGCAAAAATTTATAACATAATATATATTATTATAATTATTATAATATATAATCTGATAATAATTCGGATGCATAAAAATTCGAGCAATTGTTGATTCGATAATGTGAGATTCAATCAAATGGGAATTATGACAAATTCTAATATTACAAAATTCGAAATATATTATGTAATAATTATTATTTTCTCTGTTCTGTAAACAGAATGGAATTATCAGGAAACAGTAAACTTGCTTGGCGCGTTCAATTGAGTTATGTTCAAACTTTTAAATGGAAACGCTTTATCGCTCCTTGAGTAGTTTTTAGTTTTTGTTGATGAGAAATAAAATTTTACGACATACTTTCCTTTATATGTATTAGTATAATGCAACATCACATTCGTGTTTCATTTGTAGGATCTTAATATAGCCACTATCCGTAAAACTTCGTCTTCCAGTTGCACACTATAAACCTAGAAAAGTGAAATAAAAATCCAAACAGGAAATTAAACCAAGATCCAGATCAACCGGTAATTGTCTAATGAAACCAATATTGCGACTCAATATTTTAATTAATAATAATAACTTAATTTCCTCTAGAATTTGATATAAAATGTAATTTATGTCTATAAATTCCGATATATATCTGGCATATAAAACTTAATTGCAAAATAATTCAATTTATATAAAAAATGTGCTGAATACATTTCAGTTCGGTGAGTCAGAGAACGTAATGATCATCTCTAGATCTAATTTTCATTGTAACGAAATAAAAATCCGTATAAGGAAGCTCGCGTGTTCGCACACAAAAGGATTCACACTGTCGTTGGTGACGTGATGCAATTCATCAACTTCTCAATGAATTGGAGGCGTCTAATTAGAGGAGCTTTTGCAGAGTTGAGCGTGGATGGGCATTAGCATCCGGCGACTCTGTAATTTGTGCTTCTCTTAATTAAATCATCCGTTAACCAAGCGGACCCTCTCGAAGCCTTTTTTTCACCGCTTTCTTCTGCAATTTTCGCTTTGCTCCCTTTTCGTCCTCCATACGTTAAATCCCACTGCTGTTTCTCTGACCACGTTTTTATTTCTTTCTCTCAGAGGCAATGCAAACAAATTTTATGGACAGCACACACAAAATCCTTCCTCTGAACCGCCGGTCTTTTCCTTTCGACCTCTCCTGGTATGGGCCTTTTCGGTCCGCGCAATTAAGCAGCTCGTACTTTACCGCGTTCCAAACTATCCTCGATTCTGTGTTACTTTGTTGAGGAATTTTATTGGACTTTAAATCGGATGTTAGTACTTTTTATTTTAGCAGTTATACAAAAAAATGTCTATTTTTTATTACAGCCTGCTTTTAGTACGCCTTAATTATAATTAAGGTGTAAATTGTCATATGGATCTGATCGGAGCCCGATCAGGCAGAACCTGGGCTAAATCGGGCTATCTAGACGGGGCCAGACTCGAAACGAAACGCGGAACCCGATCAGCGCCTCAATAGATGGCCCGATCGCGACTTGGCAGCCAGATCTGGCCCCGGTTGCTTTTTATTTCGATTGTACGCTGTGCGGATTAACTCAGTTGTTTTAACATTAGACTGGCAAAATCGAGGATAGAATTCAAAGTGTGTGATACTCTCATTCTTATTTTTTTCTTTGTCGAACAATCTGCAGAAAGGGGTCAAGATTTTTTCATTCAACTTTGGATTCAGAGGGAGGGAAAGTTAACGTCTTTGATTTTGCATCCAAGGAGAGTGCATCTTCCTCCGCTTCTTTCGAAAGGGTGGAAAGGAAGGGGACAAAGGCTTGCCAGGAACGGAGAAAGACAGGCGACGACAATACTCCGGCCCCCCGCGCTTTGGGCTCTAATATATTGCCGTTGGCCGACATGACGGAAAAGTATTGGACCTTGTTAGGCCTACCTGTATAAGGGCCTAGAAGGCCCACCGTGCTCCGCTTTCCTGACTGCGGGAATTTTAATGCGAAAAATTGCTTCTAACTGACCACCTTCCGTGCTTCCATGTAAAATTCTCCCAATCTTCCACTTTATTGACTTATGAAATTGCTATAGGTTTCACGATGTGAAAATATCGAGTGTGCCTTGTGCCAATTTGAAACCTTCCATTCGATTTTAAAGATGCACCAATTTTAGAATTTACATGCCCGAACTTCTATTATATAGTTAACTTGATATTCAATATTTTCCTCAAACATCTGCAGACTCATAAATTTACTTTTGATCGTAAAATTCTTGTTTTGATTCTTTTAATAATTATCAATGTGTCTAGCGGACCGGGAAACCGCCCTAGTAGAAATTGGTCCTAGTTTTAGGAAAGTTTCTAGTCAGTTTTTCCCTACGTCTGGTTAGCACCCAACTAGGAAACTTGTATTTACACTAAATTATTAGTTTAATAATCATTTAATAAATTATCATTTATAAAATACTTTTTATTAATTATTATTTAATAATTATAGATTTTTTCATTTATTTCTTTGTATGCAATTTTTATTATATAATACAAACAAATATAAATATTCATATCCAAACCCAAGTATGAAATGTAGAAATCAGTAGAGGGGTCTTTCGAGTTAAAACTGAGCAGGAAATCCTAGTTAGTTTGTATCGAGATACAGGCAAGGAAAAAATATTCTTGTATTGAATGAAGAAATTTCATTGATTACTAGTCAAGGATTTCCTCATACAAATCTGTTCAGGAAATTCTAGTTAAGTTCTAACTAGGCACTACCTAGTTTCTTTAGTCTAGTTTTTCCCCATTTCAGCCCTACGAGTTACTTGAGAGTTTTAAGGAAAAACTAGACCAATTTCTACTAGGGCAGGAGAAACCCGGGAATTTTAATTGACTGGGAAAAAACCGAGAAAACCTCGGGAATTTCATTTAGGATCGGGAGAATTTTTTGTATTTTTTTGAAAAATCGACTTTTAGAATGAAAACGTTTAGAATGAAAGTCATGAATTAAAATAAATCTTTTTGCGCCCCGAGTAGAAATTTTGCTGTGGCCCCGATCGGGTCCAGATCGGGGGATTTCAGACCGGGGATGAAACACACGGCCCGACCAGGCCCAGACCTGGCAAAACCTGGCAGGATCGGGGCCCGATCGGGCCGGGCGTTTCATCACCGATCTGGGCCAGGTTTGGAAATTTCTACACGGGGCTATGTGGTAAATATGAACATGTTCCTTTTATTTAACCGGGAAAATGAAAAAACTTGACCACGGAAAACCGAGAAATGAACGGAAAAATCGGGAAATGAACGGAAAACCGAGAAATGACCGGGAATTTGAAATCGTCCCCCGATTCGCCACCCTATTCTTAAAAACACATATTACCTGAGAAGGCTGGCGCCTGAGCATTCTAATTTCAGTGCTCCTGGTCCGGTAGCTCCGAGCAAATAAAAATCTGACGCAGTCGCTGAAGTAACTGCGATAAATAAGCCAATAAAAGAGAGACCCATCAAACCACCCTCTTCCCTTTTATGATTCTTTCACTCTCTTTTTCTGCGGCCTTGATTATTGATATAAACGACTGGAATCGCGCGACGAGGCGCATGAATGGGAACATCGACACCCTCCTTTTTAATAAGCTTCTACACACAGTATAACTATATACACTCCACCCCAAAAAAGCTTGGCCCCCAGAAACTCATCGGGGGTGTTGGTGGGAAAGTACACCCCGAAATCACCGCATGTAATCTCAGTGTAATGATATTGTGTGATTTGCATATTACACCAGCCTAGATCATGAATTTATTACCAACGTTTAAATCAAGTAAGGGTGAGTATTGAGTATGCACTATGCACACACGAACATATATGTATATGTGAGACGCGTGCATGCACGTTGTTACTTTCGCGACGTTTCGCGTGTAGGCAAAGCGCATAATTTTCGATCCCCGTCGACACAGCTTCGACGGAGTAGCTAACGATCTTATAACGATGACAGTAATTTACGAGGAAACGATAAGCCCTCGAGAATATTTTCAAAGGCGATGATTGACTTTTAACGACCTGGAAAAATCTCCCTAAATATATGAATATTAATTGGGCGTGAGCAGTATTTAATTGCAGTCTTTGAAAAATTCATATTTTTGGGCAACCCTCATTTTTTAATTGTATATTTTGCATCTAAAGGGAGAAGGACTTCTTTGACCAGAGCATTCTTTTTACAATGAATGCATTATTTCAGTAGGGCTAAAATTAGGTTTTTTATGCCCTAGGGAGTACAATTATTTACATATGACGTGACTTTTTAGTTCCCAAAGAGGAAAAAGTAGAATTTTAGCCCCTCTAGACATGGAAAACGGCTGGAATTATGTATGTCTTATGGGCCATGCATAAATTACGTAACAGCTTTTTTTTGGGGGGGAGAGATATATATAGATACTGTTACGTAATATTTTTACAAATCATAACGAGACGAGATTTAAAAGATTTCAAGGAATTTCAGGGGATTTCAATAGATTTCTAGAGAAATTTAGAGAATAAAAGAAATTAACTTAATTAAAATTAAATTAAATTAAATTTTGTATTCCTTAAGTAGAATTTTTTTATGGATGTTTTGGGGAAAAGGTGTAAAAATCTGTTATAAAAAACATAATAATGAGCAGAGCTCTAAAAAAGAGAGAAGATCTTCTCAAGTGGAACTGTATTATTCTGCACTGAGAAAACTCTTTGGTTCGGACTACAAAACTTTTTGTTGTTTCAATAGCAACAAAAATTGTTTGGTTGTGCCAACCAAATTTTGTTTCTTTCAACAAACCTTTTGTTAAACCAAGAAAATTCATTTAGACCAACAAAATCTCTCTTTTGGTTGAATTAAAAAAATTTTGGTTGGTTCAACAAAAATTCGGTTGGCACAACCAAAAATTTTTGTTGTCCAAACCAAACAGTTTTCTCAGTGTTATTCGATATTCACTATAAATAGAATCGATTTTCCCGTGAATTACATTTCAATGAATTCAATTCAATTCAAAATTGTACCTGCGTGTAACAGAGATGAATCTAATTTAATAGAGATTAAATTGCGTAACATTACGTAAACAATCTACGCAGTTTCCAACGGATTTGAGGGGATATATCTATATATAGAAAAATTTAGGGAACAAAAGACAAATAAAATTAACTTTCAAGGAATTTCGTAAGATTTGAAGGGCATATCGAGGGATTTCAAAGTAATTAGGTATTTTAAAGAATTCCGTAAGATTTTAACAAATCTCAAGAGTTTTTCAATGAATTAAATAGATTTTGAAGATTTCAAGGGATTTCATAGAATTTCAAAGAATTTTAGGGGAGTCGCCGGGTGTCTGTAGATTGGAGAACTTTAGAGAATGAATTAAATTAAATTAGATTCAATTTTTCAGGATTTGAAAGTTTTTTGGTATTTCTAAAAAGTTTCAATCGTTTTCAGCCAATTTCAAAGATTTCAAGGGATTGCAAGTGATTGATAAAACCTTCACAAATTTCAGATTTGAATTGTTTAAAAATTTTTTGAAGGAATTTTAAAAGTTATTAAAGATTTCAAGACTTTTAACGGAATTTAAAAATATTTCAAGGTATTTTATTATAAAACAAATTAAAAGATTTCAAGGAATTTGACAGAGGTTTTTACGGATATTTTTGCACTAATTAAAGCAGATTTTAGTTTTAATTTTACGTTTCAATTTTCGCAGGGATTATTATAGTTCATCATTCACAGAAAAAAAGTCTATATTTTTTGTTACAGCTTGTTTTTAGTACACCTTAATTTAAGTCAATTTTTAGACTTAATGCTAGATTTTTTTCTCAAGTAATTAATAAACATTAAATTAATGTATAAAAAATTAAGTTTATAACTTTCATATTTTATATTAATTCTATAATAATATGTAAGAATTAATAATCAGTAATTATTATAATTATCACTTTAACTATTTTTATTATTATTATTATTAATCTGTTAATAATTAATCAATGCTTTTTTTTACTTTTTAGTTACAGCGAATTCGATTTTTTTTTATTTAATAATTAGTTTATTCTAAAGAGTAGCTGAATTTTTAATCCTATACTATTTATATATTTTTTTAATTCATATAGTAATCTACATTTTACTTAAAGCCATTGATGGAATAATATTTTTAAAAATTACGTAACACAGGAGAAAGGGGTGGGTTCAAATGTTGTTACTGTAAAATTATTACATGAGGGAGAGATAAGAGCAAAAAGTAAATGGAAAAAGTGTTGCGTAATTTATGGACGGCCCATTGTAAAAAGTTATAAAAAGGTACAAAAGTAACGCTTATGGCAAGATTAGATTTCCAGAAATACGATCTAAGTATAATACTCGGTATACTCTCTAAAATTAAATCAGTGAAAGTTGACTGATTTTTAGTGACTCTTTTTTCAAGATGTCATTCAGTGAAAATTCACTGATTTCCAGTAGATTTTTCACTAATTAAAATCGTGAGACAAGAGTCACTAAAAATCAGTGGAATTTGACTGGGAATCAGTGAAATTTCACTGATTCAAGATTAGAGAGTAATAAATAACATGGACTCTTACACGCATCAGACTGCAAATGAATTAATTTGAAAGAAACTCTCCACATAATGTTCCATCATTAATTAACTTCTTGCATTTTCCACATCCGCCTAATTTAATGACCCTTTACATCTTCCACATCACCCGTTAAACACTCGTAGAAATTAACCCTGATTACTCTCAGGAGCAACTGCGCACTAACGAAGATGCCATTAGCGTGTTCAGCGCGCTCTCTGTTATTCGTTAAGCGGTTAAAAAATAACATGTGCGACGCGTGGACATGCGTCAGTCATGGGATATATGGCGACGTCAAATCAGAGTTCAAATAAAAGCACTGACACTTGCCTCTAGTATCCCAAAAATACCACAGGATCGGATCAACAATGAAAGTCAATTGACGAAACTACGAGGGTGAAAGAGGAAGAGAGAAAGTGAAAATAACATTATGAGAAGCGAGAGAAAACTATCCAATCGAGATTCCCTTTTCGTTGTGCTGGGGTGTTTGCTTGTAGCTCGTAGAGCGTCGTTATCCTTATGGAAGGCATATGTCCGCTCCCCTATGCGGGATACAATGTTCCCACCCGAGATTTAAAGTGCTCCCCAGAAGTTAATCTCGAGTTAAACCCCCAGTAAACACGATTAAAACGTTAGTACATGGAGAAGCTCGCGAAAATCACAAACCCCCTTCGTCTTCTATTTACTTTTCGCACAGTAAAAATAATATTAATGATGTTGAATATCCCTGTAAAAAAAAAACGTCCAGTCACGAGTTCGCCGCGCGTCGAAGATTAAGGCGCGGGTGAGAAATTTTCCTCTTTTTTGGGGACTAAATCGATTACTGTGGCGTAATTCAGTCGCGTGCTTTTTATTTGAGGATTTATTTAGTGTGAAAAAATTCATAGGATATCAGTCATAGAGAGGGATTTAGTTGTCAGGATCGGATTCTGGTATTGGAGAGATAAGTTTCTTGCGTGAAAGGAATTTATGTGCAAGACTTATTCCTGTCTTTAAAAAGTGGTGTAGCGAAATGTCTCGAAAATCTTGCATACATTGTTCTTGTAAACCTGATTGCCTTTTGATTACTTGAAGTTGTAGAAAAAAAAACAATATAATCGCACGTGTGTTCCCGTGCAGAAATTCCCAAACCTGGCCCAGATCGGTGATGGAACGCAGAACCTGATCGGGCCCAGATCTGGCCCGATCGGGCCCAGACCTAGCACGATCGAGTCAGATCTGGGCCCGGTCTGGTTCTGCGTTCCATCACCGATCTGAAATCATCCGATCTGGGCCCGACAGGGGCCACAGCAAAATTTCTACACGGGTTTGTTTGCCTTTGTCCCTTAAAATTTTAGGAAAACCTTCGAAATTTTTGTAAATTTTATAAAATCTTTTAAAAATCATAAAAATCTTTTGAAATCCCTCAAAAAAATTCCCTTACAAGTTTTAAAATCCTTTTATATCTTTTTAAATTCGTTAAAAGTATTAGAGATCTCGTCAAATTCTATGAAATCCTTAAAAATTTCATAAAATCTTTTAAAAATCAGAAAAATCTCTTGAATTCTCTTAAAATTTCTGGAAATTCCATGATAAAATTTTAAATCCCTTAAAATCCTTAAAAACTATCAGAAACGTTTCAAACTTTCGAAATTCTACAAGATTTAAAATCGCAGAAACTTTTTTACATCTCTTAAAATTTCACGAAAACCTTCGAAATCGATTAAAATTCGTGAAAATCTGTTAAAATTTTCAGAAACTTCTTGAAATTCTTTCAAACTCTATATGATAACAATTAAAATCCCTTTTATATCCTTCAAAATCCATTGAAAGTATTAAAAATATCTTCAAATTCCATGAAATCCTTTAAAATTCCACAAAAATTTTCAAAATCAGAAATCTTTTGAAATCCACTTTAAAATTCAGGAATATCACTCAAAATTCCTAGAAACCTCTTGAAATTCCTTAACATTTAAAATCCCTTAAAATCCTACACAATCTTTTAAAAATTAGAAAAATCTCTTGAAATCTTCTAAAATTATTAGAAATCTCATAAAAATTCCACAATATCTTTTAAAAGTCGAAAAATTTCTTAAAAACCTTTAAAAAATATTGTACAGCCTTTGAAATCCTTTGAAATTCTACTAAATCTTTTAAAAATCGTAAAAGTCTTTTGAAATCTCTCCATAAAATTCCCTGACAAACTTCAAAATCTCTTAAAATTCCCAGAAAATTCTTGAAATTGTACATTAACATCTAAAATCCTTTTATATCTTTAAAATCCTTTAAAATTATTAGAAATCTTATCAAATTCTATGAAATCCTTTAAAATTCTCACAAAATCTTTTAAAGATCAGAAAATCTCAGAAAATTGCATAAAATCCCTTGCAATTCTTAGAAATCTTTCAAAATATCTTAAAATTCCTTAAAACCCCATAATACTCTTACAAACCTTTATTGAAATCCCTTAAAATTTAACGAGAACCTTATAAATCGCTTAAATTCGTTCAAATATTTTTAAATTCTTAGAAACCTCTTAAAAATTCCTCAAAATTTCAAAACATTTAGAATCTCTTAAAATCCCTTAGAATTCTTAAAAGTCTCTTAAAATTGCATGAATTCCTTTAAAATCTCACAAAATATCCTAAAATCCCTTAAAATTCTACGAAATCTCTTTAAAATCCTAAAAATCTTTTGAATTCTGTAAAAATCACTTAAAAATCATCAAATTCCCTTAAAATTCTTAGAAACCTCTTGAAATCCCTCTCTAAAAAAGTGGTTCCTCTCTAAAAATGTCTCAAAAATTTCGTATACATTATAGTTTCAAATCTGATTGGCTTTGGAATGACTTGAAGTTTAAAAAAGAAAATCAAAATAATTTTTGCTAATAATTTTTGTTGGGTTGCTACTTTATTGAAAAGGCGTTAAACCGAAGTTTGACTTCTTTATGTTTCGACTACTGATTCTGTAGTTAAATTATTTGGATTAGAGAATTACAAAACTGGTATATAACGAAACCAACAAAGTAGGTGTGATCGTGCTCTGAAATGGAATCGTGGGGTGACTTGAAATCTATTAGACTCAACTTTTGTCCTACTAATATACGAGGAATCAGGTTACATGTAAAAACAACGATCTCTTAAGAGAAAAGAGCAGGAAAATCCGACTTCTCCAGGCGGCTTTCTTTGAGAAAAGAGAATACTGTCTTCGTAGTGTAAAGGTGCCGACACTGGTTCCACTCAAGTTTCGAGATCCTCGCCTATATTTTAAAGTGTTTGGCTACTGTCGCAGCAAAAGATTTTGCACCTGGCTGCGGCAAGGGTTGATGCCTTGGAAACTTGCCGCTGTTTATCATTTACTCTTTCCATCAAAGCTGACGATTTTTCTTGTTTTTTTAGTGCTGTCACATGACCTTTTCAAAAGCATGTTTCAAAAATAACAACAGTCGATATTAACTTCAAAGAGTGGAAAAAAGTGTCTTAAATCATTGACTTTTCCAATTTTACACATTTCCGAATTTACTACATATAGACCGATAATTGTAAAAGAAAATTGTCATTTGTAATTGTAATTAGATTGCTTTATTTTGTTCAAATCGATAGAAGAAACAATTTCCTGTGAATCTTAATTTTAGCATGGATTATGCACGTGTTTCGTAATCACCCTGCTATTACCCTATTTGAATTCCGGCGACGTTACTAAATGAGACAATAAATCATAACACGTTCCAGAACGATATCATGAATATTAATGCAATCATTATAGCGTTTAAAGACCTATTAATCCGGGGTTAAAGCATTCCTTCTTTGGCGCCATTTTATCGTCGAGCAATATTAGCCCTATCGATCATCAGATGACTCCCTTTTAGTCGAGAAAGAACCAAAGCCATAAGCTGAACGTCGGCTATTGCCTATTTCCATGGACCCAAAGCGTGCGAATTTACTCCCCTCTGTCGTCATCTTTTATTCATATTCTTCCTCTTTCTCCCTGTTAGTTTTTCTTCTTTCTGTCTACTGTTTATATTTCACCTATTTTCGATGGTCATCCAGGGATTCTATCAATTCAGAATATTGTTTTCATTAAGGGAGGGGAGCTAATGGAGATCATCATTTTATTAGACAAGTGATGAAGCGTATAACGTAAATCAAGTATTTAGTATTAAATAAATTCAAGTATCAAAACTGAGAGAAGCAAGAAATGATTTTTCTACTTTTGTAATATTTTCTGTACAATCCGCGCGGAAATTTTAATATAGATCTGATCGGGGCCCGATCGGGCAGAATGTGGGGCAAATTTGGATTATCTAGACGGGGCCAGACTCGGAATAAAACACGGAACCTAATCAGCGCCTCAATTGATAGTCCGACTTGGTAGCCAGATCTGGCTCTGGTTAGAACCCCATCAATTATCTGTTTCTAGCTATACCGTATAGAAATTCTGCTGTGGCCCCGGCTGGGCCCAAATCGCGCAGAAATTGTAATATGGACCTGATCGAGGCCCGACCGTGCAGTACTTGAGCCAAATCGGGCAGTACTTGGGCAAAATTGGGCTATATAGACGAGGCCAGACTCGAAATGCAACGTGCAAACCGATTGGCGCCTTAATAAATGGCCCGACTTGGCTACCAGATCTGGCCCCGGTCATAACCCCATCAATTATTTGTTCCTAACTATTTTATAGTTTTATTTTAATTTATTTTTATTTCTGAGCTCTGTAATTGATTTTCGCCATGCATATGTTTATTAAAGTATATTGCAACGCCATCTTCAAAAATTGATTGATCTTGTGGCTTCCTGATCCGACCCAAGTCAGAGCCACATCATTCGTTCTATCTTGGCCACAAATAGTATGCCCGATCAGGGCCTGACTTGTAATAAAGAACAAATTTGCAATTTCTGTACAGGAAGTCATAAAAAGACACACTTTTCTTCCTTGGTGCATAAATATTGCATTTGTTAAGAATATTTTGCGTATTATATTATATTGAGATTTCTTGAACTAAAAAGACGTTATCTCGGACGAGGTCTATGAAATTCAACGTTGCAAAGGCGCTGGATTTCCAGGATGAATCTGGATTTCAGGGATTCAATCTGGGATGACCATTGGTCAGCTACATTTTCTCAATATGCGCATTTCGCCCATTTCGAACTCGTGAGGCATCAGAATGTCAGATTGTTTGCACAGAAATTGTTATATTACGCTAAATCGTAGGTATACATGAAAATGGGTGAAAATCTTTAAGAGTTATACGTTATACGGGATTTTAGTTTGCTTATTAGCTTAACTTACTAAAAGCTTTATTTTCCCGTGTAATAATTATATTGAGGCCCCGGCCGGGCCCAAATCGGGAAATCTGGTCCAGATCGGAGAATCTAATCTTTAATACTTGGCATACTATTTTCCAGTGTGCTAGAGCATTTCGTACCATAAAAATCATAAAATCGCAAAACAGTCGTTGAATAGATTTGGTAGATTCAGACAATGGAGTCAATTTTACGTCTATCCCATTGCAATATCGATTTACATCTTTTATATTCCCGATTCGATTCACGATAGTCGTGATGCAAACATTTTGCGAAGATAGAGTAGCGCCCTCGATTAATGTCCCGTGGATGTACAGCTGATACCAAAATTTATTAGTCAAGGGAAAGAATCGTGATAGACACTCGATGGAGAGGGTGTAGGTTCATCGAGACTGACGCCTGTGTTCAAATTCAATCGGATATCGAATGAACTGCCGGAAATGCACCGTAGAAAAAGATTCGAGCGCGATCGGGTCGTTCGACAAAGCGAGCCGAATAAATGAGGCCGTAAAGCGAAAGCCGAGCTGAGAAGGAATCAGATTCGAATATTGATTCGCCTTATTTAAATTCTTCCTTATCGACGAGTGGATATCTTCGTCGCGAAATTGGACGCGATAACGAAAGGGAATCGAGAATCGAGCTAGCGAATAGGCCAGGTAAATGGTGGAAGGAAAAGGACCCGTTCCTCCCGTATCCGACGCACCGGGATGAGAAGGAGCTAAACTGAGGGAGGAGTGAGCCAGAAAAGGGAAAGAGCCAGGAAAGGGAAAGAAATTCTAAGGACAAAGGAAAAATGCAAAGGAGTAGAATAGATTTTTAAAAAAACGATCTCTTTTCCGGTCGAACGTCAGGATTTCGATCCAGGCTACATCCTCTCGAGACCAAGGAAATGTATTGCCTTCAGTTCTAATCGAAATACATCTTTAGGGAACAAACTGCTAGTCGAGCTACTTTTTTTTTTTAAATTCTTAAGCAAGTGCATTTTACAGTAAAATAATTTTCTGAATGTGTAATTTCACTGAAGTAATTCAGGGTATAAAGCATATTACCGAAAAAACTTGAAAAGGGAAATAAAAGGAAGGAGCCCGCGTTGTTCGGGATAATTTCCGAGTTCCGCCGGCAATTAAGAGTTTTCTCTGCGGTTTTCATAAAACCGTATTAAATCCCCAGGAGTCTTGGGTACTCTTCTTCATCTGTGAGAGAGGGTGAGGATTCAGGGTGGAGAGGATATTATTTCTTATTCCCTCGAGTTGCAAACTTCTACGTGGCATTAGACGAGCGAAATAATTCTAAAGAAATTTCATAACTGTCCGCTGAGATCTTCCCGCTTCAAGAAATGCTTCAAGTAATAACCAACGCCTGGCAAACGGTTCTCATTTCATACTCAGCAAAAAAAGCTTCATCTTCTTGAGCAAGTGCTTTAAAAGTGATGAATATTTTTACTCACTCTCAGATTATATTCAGTGTATCCCGGGTGACATGATTGACACCCGTATTGAATTATATCTATTTTTTATTATATCTATTTTATCAGATATATTTTTTTGATATGAAGTCACCCTTTGATTAAGGGTGACTTATGCCTTACGATTTTTTTAAAGCAATATAATAAATTTGATTTTAAAGATTGAAATACTTTTTTTATATATTTTCCGTCTGGTCGTAAAATGTAGATGGTATTTCCGGATTCAAAGGGCGTTCGTTTCCGCTGGCAGGAATTTTGAAAAAGTTCTCGTGGGCCACGTAAGCACCTCTGGTGTGCGATCTGTCAACCACCGCCCTCGACGTCCTTGCTGAGCTTGACTCTGCCGTTTTATTCGCATTCAAATGGCAGCACTTTAATTTGCATGCTAAGAGTCCCTCTCGCCAGCCGTCCCCGATCCGCTGCCGCCTCCCAACCCCCAACGGTTCCCCGCCCCCGCGGGCGGATTTCCATTTAAACTCACAAAATGGCGCTGACTCTGCGGGGCTACAAAATTTTTTATTGAAAGATTCGATGTGGATAGCATCGGAGGGCGCGCACGCGCGTGAAAAAAAAAGCTTCTCCCACTCTGGGACGGTATTCCGCGAGATAAAATGTCGTTTATCCGCACTTCGCCTCTCTTCCAACCCCCTGCCACCCTCATCCTCACCGCGAACACAATTTCTCCCCCTCTATCTCGGGCAGAGTTTCCTCCCGTATTTTTATCCTGGATATCGTTCTCCACGCTCTACTTTTATTCGCAATGGCGTTTCGCCTCTTGAGATTGTCGACAAATTCAGCAGTTATTGGCAATGACCAGGGTTTGGATTTTTAGGTAAACATGTTCCTGCTTTTGTATTCATGAGCATTAAGGGTGTTTTAGTTTCAGAGAGAAGGGAATTGTTTTGGGATATGGGAGTCGTTTGCGACTCCAAGTGTCTGCTTTGCCTTTATATTGGATCACGAGTTCATAAAAATAAGGGAACGATGCATGTATCAGTTACTATTTATTGCAGTAGAATAGAATATATTACATAGAATATGTAGAATAGAAACTTATTACATATATAATGTACATATTGTTATAGAATATTAATCAAGCAGGTTACAATCTGAGCCACGCTGGATACTTTATAATCCCCATTGTTTGTCGTAACAGAATTGAAGGGTGGGATGTCATAAGGGATTAATCCACATTTATCAAATATTTTTCAGGAGAGACAAAAAATATTCTGTATAATCTAATTTTTAATTTAAAAAAAAAAATCAACAGTATACTCCGGAGATATTTTAGTGCTATCTTTTAAAGAAAATTATTGTATTTTATAAAAAAAAAATTGACAAAAATAAATTCAATTTATTTCTTATAATATTTTGTAAAAAATAAACAAAAAAAATTGAGGTGCCTCAGATCATCACGTCCATAGACGGTGATGTTTTCTATTTCGAAAATTTTTTCTGTTTTAAAGATGATTTTTCGCAGCAACTGTTACAATTTTCCAAGAAAACAAAAATCGACAATTTAACTTTGATAAAAATTATGAATTTTTGTGTATATTAATCTCGGTTTAAGGGGACGATATGGTAAAAAATCAATATTTTACTGCAATCTAATTCCTTGTCTAATTTCAGGAATTATGCCACAAAATCTAATTAAATTCCTTTAAATTTGGAAAAATCACTTGATATTGCTTAATATTCCTTAAAATTAGACAAAATATCGTTTTCTTCTTTAAAATTACTTAAAATTCCTTAAAATATCATTAAATATTTCATATAATTCCTCTAAACCCAATGAAATCTCATTAAATCTCTTAAATTTCCTTAAAAATTCCTTAAAAAATAAATTTCGTAAAATGCTCGTAAGTTCCTGAACATTATTCAAAATCCCATGAAATCTCTTAAAATTTCTCAAAATACTTGAAAATCCATTGATATTTCATAAAATCTCTTAAATCCCTTAAAATTACTCAATATCCCATAAAATATTGTAAATCCCCTTATAATTACTTAATATCCCATAAAATATTGTAAAATCCCTTATAATTACTTCAAATTCCACAAAATATCGTCAAATGCCTTAAAATTATTTAAAATCCCATAAAATCCTTCTCTCTAAATCTGAACCAGCGAAAACCATACCAAATCAGTGAAATTCGCTGATAAATCAGCGGAATTACTCTCATAGAGGGCGTGAAATTCACTAATTCATCAGCGAATTTCACTGATTTGGTAGGGTTTTCGCTGATTCAGATTTAGAGAGTTTAGAATTTCTGGCAATCCCAATAAATTTAAGTAAAATCCTTTTAAATTCCTTACATTATTCAAAATCCCATGAAGTCTCGTTAAATCCCTTAAAATACCAGAAAATTAAAGAAAATTTCATGAAATCCCTTCAAAATGTTTTAGATTCTATAAAACCACAATAAAACTGATAAATTCCTTTAAAATTTTTGAAAATCCCAATAAATTTCGTAAAATGCTTGTAAATTCCTGAACATTATTCAAAATCCCATGAAATCTCATAAAATCCCTCAAAATACCTGAAAATCCATTTAAATTCTGTAAACTATCGTAAAACCCCTTATAATTACTTAAAATTCCTGAAAATCTACTGAAAATTTTCGAAGTCCCTTAAATCGCTTAAAATTACTTAATATCCCATAAAATATTGGATAAAATCCCATGAAATCCTTTAGAATTTCTGGTAATCCCAATAAAATTCGTAAAATCCTCTTGAATTCCTTTTATTATCCAAAATCCAATGAAATCGCATTAAATCCCTTAAATACCTAAAAATCAAAGAAAATTTCATAAAATCCTCTTAAATTTGTTTAGATTTTATAAAACTACAATAATAGATAAATACCCTTAAAATTTCTGAAAATCATAATAAATTTCATAACATTCCTTGAAATGTGAAATCCTTTAATTTTTCTAAAATTTCAATAAATATCCTAAAATTCGTATTCTCTGTGTCTTAATATAACCTTTTTGACAGCAATCGTTTTGACAACGAAAATAATCTGAAGATATTTTTCAAATTCGGATAAGATGCATATATACATCTCAATCTCATCGGCCAAGTAAAACGAATTTTGCACCCTCAAGGCGATCGAGTAGTGGCTTCCGTTTCTCGTTCTTTCTCCACAGCCGAGGGTCTTTTGTTTCAAGCGATCCCTTTTTCATTGGGAACTCCCCCTAATCGACCTCGCCCTGTTCCTAAATTGAGTCTCGATTGTTATTTGATTATGTCGTTACCACCATCGCACCGTCGTCGATACTGATTTATCGCTTTTCGATAAAGCTGCTGTTACAGCATTTTATACCTCAATCGACCCAACCTTCCCAATCGATTTTCAAATTATGCGAAAGAATTTGTCGAACATCTTGTTACTTATCACCTCTTACACAAATCTATTGAACAAACAATTATCTTCCTCAATTTTCATCCACCAAAAGATAAAAGAACTATTAAACCGTTCATTCAAAATTTTCATTTCGATATAGTATTCTTCCTCCTTTTTTTTCGTCTTTAATTACTAGCTCAAATTAAAATTGAATTTTCTCCTTAAAAAGAGACATTTTCTAACTCGGAATAGATTTTACATTATTATTATTTTACATTTTTCCCTACAAAATATTTAATACACATTTTGTCAAATCTATTAATTCCGTTCACTTTGTCCACATAGTTTAGTAGCGAAGCAATTATTGACATATATATTTACAGTCTTTAGTATTATATTGTACTCATCCACAGAACTAATATGAGTTTAAAAAAATCGAAGGGGAACGTTTCACCTTTTGTTTTCAGAGGTGATGAGAGAAAGACCCTCTTATCGAGCCAACTGGCCAAATATAACCCAGGAGATAGCTCACAAACTCTTCCGATCCACTACTCCCTTAAAACCATAAGCCGTTGACACAACCTTATCCGTTTACAAGACAAACCGTATGGCGTTTCCGTCAGGATTTTCGAATTCGAAAGGACAACATTGCTGGGGAAAATCGCAGACCTCAAAGCACGTCATGGTTTATGCCGCCATTGTTTACAAAGCTATTAGGGTGTTTATGCTTTAGGCATTATGGGAGCATCGGGTCTTCGGGAAGTTCACCGTCCTCTTTCCCTATATAGTTCAGACACCGGAAACTTGACTATTTAGCACTCTTTCAGGGTTACTTACCAAAATGGCAAATTTAATTTAGACCCATCGCATCGACTAAACCTGCGGTTTCATGTTTCTGTTGGTCTTTTGATTCTCTGCAAACACGATAAATCTTCACACGTGTTCAAAGTATAATGGTGTACAATTTCCGGAGAAACGGAAAATGCTTCTATATTATGATTTTATTATTGGAAATTTCAGAAATCGTACTAGCTTTTATGGGGTGGTTAAATATTCCCGAGAATGAATTCTCCGTTATGAAAAAAATGTTTCAATGATCGTTTAAAAATTAATAAATCGTTTAAGTTTCAATATCTATTAATTACAGAAAATATTCTTTAATCATAGGATAACAAGGGTCTTGAAAGTATATTCTATTTTCTTGACATCAGATTTTTAATGGACCCGAAAAGATATTTTTAAAAGCATCTTCGAGTCGGTTCTTAAAATTACAATTCTAATTTCGCTGGTTGTTGTTTTTACTTTCGAAAATTGATAATCGAGTGTTCTTCGTTGGAAAAGTATTTCATCATGTCTCTTAGATTCGTCTAGACAAATATTTGATGGTGATTTAAGATAAAGGAAAACACTTAGAAAAATTCTACAGAATCGGTTGCATCGAGTCCGTGTATATTCCATATGGAACCAATTTCATAGAACCTTTCTCATTTCCTATCCTCTATATTTCCCATATCCTGTTTAATTTGAATCCCTTATTGGAACAGGAAGGAAAGTGTAAAACTAGCTGTGAAGTTGTATCAACTTTTGTGCTCATTCAATGAGCACTTTGCTTCTTGGAAGCAAATATGATTTGCTTCCTCATAGAGGAAGCATTAATTAGTTAATCAAATGTATTAATATTAGGTCACCTGATTCGTATCAACACAAAAAAAGTTTATTTTCCTTACATCATCAGCTTTAAATTTTTATTATTTGAAAAATTATAGTTGAAAAATTAATTTTTGAAAAATACAATTAACCATACCTTTCTTATTTCTCAATAAATTGCATTAATCATATAGGTCAATCGATTCATCTCGATACAAAGAATATTTATTTTCCTTACGTCAGCTCAAAATTTTGATTATTTGAAAAGTTATAGTTGAAAAATTAATTTTTGAAAATACAATTAACCATAACATCCTTATTTTTTAATGAAATGTATTAATCATATAGGTCAATCGATTCGTCTCGATGCAAGGAATCTACGTTTTCCTTACATCAGCTTTAAATTTTGAATATTTCAGAAGTTATAGTGAAAAAATGAATTTTACGAAAATTATAAAAGTACATAAAACTTGTAAAATTAAATATTTTGTTAAACCTTTGTAAGAAATTCAACTAGGTATATAGTGGAATAACTATGCAAAATTTCATCAATTTATCTCTACGCGTTTTCAAGAAATTGCTGGATCGTGACACACATACAGACACATACACACATACATACATACATACATCCGGACAATTTTTCAGGACATCATATTAGATATATTGCCATTGAAATATGTTCAAAAAAACCTTTTTTAGGAAACTGGATTTTGTCACCATTACAAAGCTTCCTCTATGAGGAAGCAATAAAATAAAATTAAAATTAAATTAGATCAGAATTCTAAAAAGAGAATAACAGAAAGAATTGATTCTGGCTAGAAATTCTAAAAATTTAGCGTTTCCTTGAAAGAGCGATCGTTCTTTTAAACAAATGGGGGTTGGCGAAATCGTTCGCTTTGCAGGGGATCAATTCGGTGGTGAACGTTCAATCCGGTGTGATCGTATCCGGTGAAGAAGGGTGAAAAGAGAGAAGAGGGAGGGTGATCGAATCGGTGAAAGAAGATGTATGAAATTCCGGCGCCTCCCAGTCGGTTTTCTCCGGTGGCGGGGTAGAATATATTGGATTCTGGTAGTCAATAGAGGCAGTTAGGGGTGGCAACACGCAGCCAAAGGCAGGCGTTTTATCACGAGCCTTGATATACTGGGCGGCCGCTGTTAGAGGGGTTAATCTCTCACGCTCGGTTAGCTCCTATTCCTAACATTGAGCGAGCTCATTCTCTCCTTCTGCCCTTCCCCCTATCTCTATCAACCTCTCGCTCTCTCACCCCATTTTGCCATTTATTGGACAACCTCCCCAGTTACCATCTCTTTTTCATAACCCAAGTATTCAAAGGATGTTTACTTCCAGATTTAAACACTAAATACTTCCAAATCTTAAGATGATGATAAACTTAATGAATTTGAGGCATTTTTTCCTTGCTCTCTAGGAAATTTCTCTCTCAGAAACTAAGAATTTCATTCTGTCTTTTGTTTTTATTATCTCATCTCATTTCTTGAACGAGTTATCGGTGTCAAAAGTGCGTGCTTTTTTCTTCTTAAATTTCGTTTTAAATCTGCGCGCCAAATGAATTGACCAATAAGATTAGCAGACGATGCATGAGTTTGTTTTAAGTTACACTCGAAGTTCCCAATAGTAAAGTTCCCAATAGTAAAAAGTTCCCAATAGTAAACGAATTCCGTTTTCAATAGTAAAGAGCGTAATTCGCAATAAGCACTTGATACTACTCCTCATCACAGAAGAAACAAAGACTGAAAGTGTTTACAGTTTAAGTCAGTTTTTAGGCTGAATTTAAATTTAAGTAAGTTC